>CM059293.1:9455000-9635000 GCA_030340665.1 Neosalanx taihuensis | reverse complement strand
GATCTGTGAGCAGAGCGGGGGGGGGCAGCGAGGCAGGGCGGGGAGGGAGAGAGGGGAGGGGAGGGGCGGGCAGGGTAAAGCCTCTCAGGAGACGGCCCCGCTTTCGGAGGAGTCTCCTCAGGAGCTGGAGTGCACTCGACTGGAGCGCTGCGGAGCGAAGCGTGGCAGGCAGCTGCTAGCGACGACACCGCCAAATCCCACCAAAGCCCTCCGCTCTCTGAGGGAGAGACACAGAGACAGAGGGAGAGGGAGAGAAAGAGGGAAAGAGAGAGAGACAGAGAGAGAGGGAGAGAGAGAGAGAGAGACAGCGAGAGAGACAGAGATAGAGAGAGAGCCTGCATTGGGGCCCAAGGTTGCAGCCAGACTAGGGACATGTTTCTGATTGAGGCAGAGGTAGTAGAGGAGGAGGAAGAGGAGGCTGGCTGGCTGGCTGGGTGGGAAGCCATTCCTTGGCTGATGTCCCTGACTCAGTAGAAAGGGAGCCCAAAACCATTAGCAAGACATAGGGAGATTTGGAAGAGGCTTTTCCCATTGGCCTTCTCTTCACAGGGGGAGAGAGTCCAGGATGGGGGGGGGGGGGGGTCAAAGCTGCCTTAAGAATAGCCACAGGGGCGTGCGGGGGTCTTCAACACCAAACAATGCATGATGGATAGCTGAGGGCTGTGGAGGGAGGGGCCACAAAAGGCCAGGAAATCAAATCACAAAGCGTTGAGGGGGGGGGGCCGATACACTGTCGAGGATGGCGAGAAGAAGGATACTATGGAGCCCTTGTCTTCCACTTGTGGGACTCCCCACCCCCACCCTCCACCCTCCAGCCTTGTTTAACTCCATTCTTTGATCTTGAAAATGTAAGCGCAGGCTAAAAAAGGCAAGGGAGTCATCCGAGTTGACATGGCGATATCCCAAAGCGGTGAGTGGCAGTGCGGACAAAAAGCAAAGCATGAGCGCCGAAGACACGCCCCCCCCCCAATCCGCCGTGGTTACGATCACTAGGGGGAAGAGGTTTTGGATGATCCCATCGCTAGCCCACGTTGTACCTGCGCCTCTCTTTCTCCGCGCCTCTCTTTCTCCGGGTCTCCCTTCCTCCTACTCTCCACACACACACACACACACACACACACACACACAATAACGTTTGTGTGATTGAATCAAAGAAGGATCATTTCAGAGTAGTTGGGATCACAGGTTTTGGCCGGTCACAGGGTGAACCTGAAGGGGGGAGATAGAGGAGGAGATAATCTGCTGCTGGCCTGGAGCCTGGAGCCTGGGGTGGGGATGTGAGGTGTCTCTCCCAGGATGAGCCCACACCATCTGCCTTCAGCACATCCAGAGGTGGGGAGAAGAAGCCACACGCGGAGCCTGCCAGACAGCCAGGCAGGCAGGTCAGCAGGCGGGCAGGCAGCTGGCAGAGAGGGAGCCCTGCCCCAAAGCCCTTGGAGCCATGGCTGAACTGAGAGAGGTGGAGGGAGAGGGGGGGGGGGCTGTGTGAGGGTCAGCTGAGGGGAGGGGGAGAGAGGAGGGTCATGGACGGGTAGCTGGACTCACATCGCTGCTCCATCATCTCCACCGGTAGCCACGGCCGGGAATCGAACTCACAAGCTTCCGATCGTGAGCCCAACGCCTTAACCCGCTGAGCCACCTGACTCCCTCAGCAATCCTGTGATCCCGCTGGGCAGGTAAAGTGAACTTAAGCACCGAGTTTGACACAGAGAAGGCAGCTCTATCATTTCCCATGCATTTTTTTTTACACTGTATATCCAGTAAAGAGAAGTGGCATTACTGTGTCAAAGACCAGCCAATCAACTTGCCTGAACCTGAACGTGATTTTAAAGCATTTTATCAGATAGTTGGCTTTGGGTTAGGTAGCCCTCAGCACCAAATGGTTTAGGAAAACAAGAGAGGATTTTCCCAATCCTGAAACAGTTGTCCGCAACAACAACTGTGCTGTGTAGGTTTTTACGATCAATATCAATTTCCTTGGTAACGTGAACACAAAAGACAACTTTTGTCTTTAAAAGGAGTTTCCACTCGGTGTGATGTGGTTTAGCACTTAAACAGCTTCCCCAGGGACCGTCTCCAGGCAACAACCCCCCCCCCCACAACGACGATGGCTGGTTGCCGTGGCAGCTCGGTTATGAAATGGGATTGACGTGCTCGGGCAAGTCGGCAGTAGAATGCACCTCCTACCCAGCCTCCTCTGCTCCCCCCCTCAAAACCTACCCCCGCCCCCTGGGTAAAGTGAGCGTTACCATAGAGATAGCAGGGTCACGGCTGGGTCGGGAGGTGAAAAAAACCCCACAGCCCCTCCACCAGTTAGCTAACTAGAGCACAACACACACAGAGACCCTGCTGATGTGGGCAGGCGAGGAGGCTGAAAGCCAGACAGACGTACCATCCTGTCCCTGACTAGACGTGTCCTGATGGGGGGCAGAGGTACCATCCTGTCCCTGACTAGACGTGTCCTGATGGGGGGCAGAGGTACCATCCTGTCCCTGACTAGACGTGTCCTGATGGGGGGGCAGACGTACCATCCTGTCCCTGACTAGACGTGTCCTGATGGGGGGGCAGACGTACCATCCTGTCCCTGACTAGACGTGTCCTGATGGGGGGGCAGACGTACCATCCTGTCCCTGACTAGACGTGTCCTGATGGGGGGGCAGACGTACCATCCTGTCCCTGACTAGACGTGTCCTGATGGGGGGGCAGACGTACCATCCTGTCCCTGACTAGACGTGTCCTGATGGGGGGGCAGACGTACCTTGCCAACCGAGCCGGCCACCTGACAGGAGCAAAGGACGCATGAGGCCACAATACCCAGCACAGTCTACCCAGCACAGTCTACCCAGCACAGTCTAGCCAGCACAGTCTAGCCAGCATGTTCACATGCTGCATCTTCCTCACTGACTGACACAACAACTCAGGCAATAACACACCCTCATATGAGGAGACTTCTGGGGACAAAACCCAGTGGAGAACATTCTGGAAGCAGTAAACTGTACTGAAGGCAAGGCTGGCTCTGTGTGTGTGTGTGTGTGTGTGTGTGTGTGTGTGTGTGTGTGTGTGTGTGTGTGTGTGTGTGTGTGCGTGTGTGTGTACTCCCAAAAAACTCTCGCATAAATCTGACAGTGACTCATGAAGGACCAGACCAGGAGAAAGAACTGAGCGGTTTAACTCCGCATGTGGGCGCGGTGTTCGCATTCAGAGGATCGCCAACACGCCCACACCACAGACACCGTGGTACCGCACACGCACGCATGCACACACACCACCTGTCGCAGTCCGACGCCACACGGTCCATAAAACTGTTACGCATCTTATAAGACGGCCGCTTAACTAAAGCACCGAATTACCATTTTAGAAAAGCGGTAATATCTTAAAAGCAGGCAGAGATCCATCGCCATAATGCACCTCTCTCTCCTGCCGTTCAGTCTCCGTGTGACGCTGGGATTCGAGGCTCTTAATTGCTGCCCCTTCGGCTGCGTCAAAGGAATTTTGAAGTGAAATTGTGACGAGCGGTGTCGGAATGGAGGAACGCTTCCATGCATAGACTAGAGAGGACTGCGTGGATGAGTGAAACGATTCCATTATAGTTCTTGTTCTAAGTATGGGACCTGAGAGGTTTTCCTTGTGCTACTCTCCTGCTTCAGGTAGGCCAGTGAAAGGGGGTTACGTGAGGGGAGGAGGAGAAGGAGAGAGGAGAAGAGGAAGAGAAAGAGAAAAGGGGGGGGGGGGGGGAGAGAAGAGGGATCGTGCTTTTGAATCGGAGAGCCACCCGGTCCGCTGCAGGCGTCGGGTAGCTAGCTGCAGACAATTAGCGCAGTGCAGAATTTCAATCACGTCATTCATTTTTCATAAGGCGGCTGGATGGAGAGTAGGCAGAGCAGTGTGCGCGCGCGTGTGTGTGTGATGGATAAGTGGTCTGAGACTGGATGGAGTTCTTCCTGGAAGAGGCTGCCAGAATGAAAGAGAGCGCTGCAGTAAGCAGAGGCCTGAAGAACTACAGAGACGGATCTTTGTGGCATATCCACCTGGGCTGCTGCAAGATAATAATAATAATACATGAAATGTACGCACGCACACACACTTAACAGTTTCTGACCTTTCACTCCCCAAGAACTGATACTGCTTGCGGTCGATAGAAGGCAATGATGGGGCTCATTCGCCATCGAAGAGTGTGTGTGTGTGTGTGTGTGTGTGTGTGTGTGTGTGTGTGTGTGTGTGTGCGCGCGCGCCTGTGGCTAGGTAGTAGGTTAACACTCGGACCAGACCCAATCAAATAGAACTCGGCGTTTTACGCCCTGCAGTTGTGTCAATGTCCTTTCTACGATAATACGTCTCCACAACGCTCCACATTGACTTCCGTAACAGCTGGTTCAGTGGGGGAAATTCTTGTGGAAATGGAAGCGGAGACGAAGGTGCAAAGAGAGCGATAGATAGAGCGTCTCTGGATAAGTAGGGGACATGGGGAGAGAGGAAGATGAAGAGATGGAGACATGGTTAGGGCAGGAACTAAAACACTGTGACCTACATGCTGGCTGATACCGTGCACATTCTGCATCCGTCTCCATGGCAATTAACTCTTTTTATAGCTACCTGTTCTCTGTAGATTGATCTCCCCTACTGCGTATCAACACGCTACCTGGCCCTCTGATTACAAAGAAAATCTAAGCAACACATTTATTTGCTCAACTTGAAATTGGTTGGGGTGTAAAAATACATCATGGAATAATATATTGCAAACCTTTTACAATAAGTATTGGAATGTTATGGAAATAATTTCTGACATTGAGCGTTAGTCACTGGATTCACAAAAATCGCCTCAACTGAGCTCTAAATTGTAAGTGGAACTGAGAAAAATAGTGCAAATGTTTCATGTTTGGGGAAAAAAATCTGTTCATTACACACAGGTTGTACACGGCTACACAGGAGATCCTGGGAGGAGAAGGGCCTCCTGGGAAGTGTAGTTCCTCATCCCTGTCATGGCGGAGTCAGGTAAAGGTGCCAAAAAAGACACCAGAACTGACCGCAGACTTATCCCCAGTGGAGGGTGACGACAGCATACGACACAATCTCTAGCGTGTAAGAGTGTGTGTGTATGTGTGTGTGTGTGTGGAAGCAGCCTGGCTTAATCTCCTGAGAACACAGGTCCCAGGAAGGAGCACAATATGCCAGGAGAAACCAATATGCTGGCTGCATGCGTGTGAAGCCTGGAGTCTTGAAGGACCAGCCAGCCAGAGCAGGGCTTACACACGACACAGGAGAAAGAGCGGGGACAACTGAAGGGGAGGATGAGATGGAGGGGGGGTGGGGGGCGGAGACACACAGGAAGGATGTGAAATCAGCCTGCTCCAGCGAGCCTCCGATGGGACAGTGCTAAGCGAGGGGCAGTGCCGTGTGCGTCAGACGCCGGGGTTCAGGGGTCTCCCTGAGCGACGCTCAAGCAGTCGCAGGCTCCAGTCAGGCGCAGCTGCGCTCCGGTGAAGGGGCCCACGAACGAGCGGAACATCAGGGGCCCGTGTGACTTCTGCAGCCTGGGCGAGAGTGCACTCGCAGGAGCCACGCGCACGCGCGCGCAGAGCCCAGTGAGTCCTAATGAACAGCTGGCTTGCATGGCCATAATGGAATACTGAGTAGAGGGCTGATATGGGAATTTACCTGCAATCCAGGCCTTTTGCATCTCATCTAATTAGCCTGTGATGAACACAGCACTCCAGACTCTCAGCAGAGAGAGGGGTCCAGTCAGAAATATGATTACACTACCATAACACAATTAGACACAGAGCTAGCCAGGAAAATAGATTTTTTTTGCCGGGATTGTGGCTACGCTGCTATCACTAACACCCCTAATTAGACAGAGACAACATGTTTAATGTATGAGCTTTGCATTGTAGTGGGTTGTGATATGAATCACAGGGTTGAGTGTGACTGGGGAAACACCAACCTAGAGAGAGACCAGAGACTTAACTTGTGTTTCTCCACAGTCGTTCTATGAACACAGTCCTGCCGAAGGGCCGACCAGCTACACAGGGGATTTAGTTCCCTGTGCAAAACTGACAGGACACAAAGTTAGTGACCCCTGGCAGAGAAACACTACTTACCAAATCCTCCACTATGTGTGTGTGAGTGTGTGTGTGTATTCAGTCAGCCGTCTGTGTTAAGTCTCTGGTTGATGTGCGCATCCCCACTTGGATACAACCAGAATGTTCCAGAACGGTTCCATAGACCGGCACAGTGATGGAGGTGCCGGGTGGGGGGGGGGGGGGGGGGGGGGGGTTCTAATCGATGGTAACTCCCTTGCTCTTAAAAAGTTTCGAGCCAAAGCGCCCCCCCCCGCCCCCCCACCCCCACCCCACTCTCTCTCTGGAATTTCCCATTCATCGCACCAGCCCGCTGAACAGAAACTAGCCTGAGCACAAGATGTGAAGCTGAACGCTCTCAAACTACAAACAAGGGGCTTTGCTCATGGGCTTGCTGCTTTGAAAACCAGCGCTGGTAAAAAATCCTGTACCATCTGCACAGCGTTCAAGCAGCAGCTTTAGAAATCTCTTGAGGTTCACGATAAACACACCAAAATGTGCATGTTTGAACGACTCATAATTACACTCCTTTACACGCATAAACAGGAAACCTAATTATCGGAAAAATGAATCCCATATCCCTAATGTGACTCTTTTTTTTTCATTATTAATACATTTTCTTAGCCTTATCCAACCTGATATCGACATGGTCAAACAGTTTTCCTTCCAGTGAAAATAACAGCCCCATCACCTATTATCCATAAATTCACAGCAACCTCGAGCGCGAATCCCATGTTTACTGAGGCCTAATCAGCCAGAGGGCCAACATGTGGTCCCTGGGGCCTAGGGGGGGACCTCAGAGAGGACTAAAGAGATGACAGTAATGATGCACTGTACACCGCCGTCATGGAAACACAGCTTCCATCTTCAGGGGCGTCACGCTAAAGTACCAGACGTTTTTACGAGGGTCATCTTTTAAAAGGTCCGCTGGTCGTTGGTCCTCGTAACAGAACAAGGCTGTTTACTAGTATTTAATCCCTGACATACTGCTAGAGCTGGGTTCTAATGATATATGATGTGCTGCATTTATTGGATGCACAGCGTTGCTGTGGATATTGTGTGTTGTATCTCTTGCTTTATATTCACAATCGTTGTGTTATGCATTTATAGTTCTTCCCTTGGCACTTATTGGTTCTCATGATGTATGATTCACGATCTAAAAATCCAACTGTGTTCGGGGTCTATCACGTTGCTATGCTCAGTGACTGATGCTCTTTGTAAAAGCTCTCTCTTGTAAGTCGCATTGGATAAAAGCGTCTGCTAAATGAATACATGTAAATGTAAATGTAAATGGATACAAACTATCTGGTAAAGTCATATAAACAACAAACGACTACATGAAAACTCGATTTGTGAAGCGAGAGTTGGAGCGCCCTCTCGGCTAAGCGTTCTCTATCGGGGAGGGGCCTTTGCTTCTCGCCATGGAAACGCAGGGAAGACAGGAGCCTTGCGAGGTTCTGCTGGACTTTAGAGGACGCCATGTCTGTTAGCTGGTCCAGGTGAGTCCTGTGTTGGGCTGGTGTGGATGACCTGTTAGCTGGTCCAGGTGAGTCCTGTGTTGGGCTGGTGTGGATGACCTGTTAGCTGGTCCAGGTGAGTCCTGTGTTGGGCTGGTGTGGATCACCTGTTAGCTGGTCCAGGTGAGTCCTGTGTTGGGCTGGTGTGGATCACCTGTTAGCTGGTCCAGGTGAGTCCTGTGTTGGGCTGGTGTGGATGACCTGTTAGCTGGTCCAGGTGAGTCCTGTGTTGGGCTGGTGTGGATCACCTGTTAGCTGGTCCAGGTGAGTCCTGTGTTGGGCTGGTGTGGATCACCTGTTAGCAGGTCCAGGTGAGTCCTGTGTTGGGCTGGTGTGGATCACCTGAGTGGACAGAACCCACTCAGCTCGCTTGGTACCTAGAGCGAGAAGGTACGAAAAAAAGTACCCGCTACCAGGTACCAGGTACCATGGAACTGCGGTGGAAACGCCAAAAATGCGAGTCGAGGCGAGGCGAGCTGATACCATGCAGTGGAAAAGCGCCACAGGTCTCTCAGTCAAACTCACATTCTCTGAGCCTAGCTGTACCTCATACTCACCGAGTTCAGCCTTCAAAACACCTGTGTGCGCACGATCAACTAAAAGTCACCTGTGCGCGTTTCCGATTTTAAAAAGCTGTCGCGAAAAGAACAAGGCGGAGGAAGGTGCTAGAAGGAAAAACGGCCAACGGGAAGCCATTCGACATGGTGAGAACGAATAAAGCTTCGCTGATGCGTCGGAAGTGAGAGGGGCTGGGGTGAGGGAGGAGGGTTGAACGCAGAGGAGGAGAGCGTGTTTCTCTCCCTCCTGTGGTGAGCTGGCGTTGCTATGCCTCCTCTAGCTGAGCTCGCTGTGCATCTGCTAGCCTGTCCTCTATACTGCGCCCATTCACAAGGAAACCGCCAGGACAGGTTGCAGCCACCAACAGGATACCCCAGGGGTGTCCAATCCTAGTCCTGGAGGGCCACTGTCCTTACAGTTTTAGATGTTTCCCTGGTCTAGCACACCTGATTCTAATGAATGGTCATTATAAGGCTTCCACAGAGCTATATAGTGACCCATTTATTAGAATCAGGTGCGCTGGAGCAGGGAAACATCTAAAACTGTCAGGACTGTGGCCCTTGAGGAACAGGATTGGACACCCCTGGGATACACCAAAGAGGCGGGTAGGGGGAGGCGGAGAAAAAGAGACAGATGTACAAGATGGACGCTGGAGAGATGAGCCCCAAAAGTTTATAATGAGAAGACACTGGCTGTCAATGGTCCCATTTCCCAGGGAACTGCAGGGAAATGGGAGCCCTTAAAATAAAATAAAAACTACATTCCAATGATTGTCAGCACTTCCATAGGGTTGCCTGGGAAAAGCTATAATCAAAAGGAGCGCAGAATGTAATTACATAGAGTCAAGCAGGACTTGCTCATCTTCCCTGCTGCGGATCTCCGAGCTGACCGGCAGAGAACCTCGTGTCCTCGGAAGAAACCGGAGCCTTAGGAGAAACAAGGTGTCCCTCACGGAGCGTCTACTGGACCTTACGTCCCACCTTAAGTCCCACCTGCACCTGCTCTGCCAGACAGGCAGAACTAAACCTGCTCCAAGGTGATTTCTAGAAGTACGGCGCTCTGCTGACACAACAGCAGCCGTTATGAAGAGTGCTAGGAGAGCTCCCTGTGAAGTGCTGCTGCGATCACACCGGAACATTCTGTCCTCCTCAAGAAGAGGGGAGACGGAGGAAGGCGCGTGAAAACTAACTTCGCAATAGGGAGTTGTTGATAGCAGCAGGCAGGTGTGCGTGTGATGGCTTTGAGCTCGATGCGGCAGGAAAGCCCACCAAGGCACCGAAGTTAAACCGGGGTTCTTGAGGAACTAGAATGATTTCGTAACAGCCTTTCTTACTTCAATGAAAGGCTAGGTAATAACAGACGTCAGAAATCCTCATCGACTCTTTCGCTGGAACTGCAACTGCGATGCAAGCTATAGTGGTCTGGACCATAGTGAATAAAATGATGTACAACCAACCCTAGAGTTAGGTTCCAGTTGGCTCAAAGCTTGACTGAAAGCATGGGGTATTTTTGATTGAAAAAGCAAAGCATGAGGTATTTTTGTGTTATTACAGTAGTTAGTTGATGGCAACTATAATGGAAGCCACAACAGAAAAACACAGCGAACAAGTTTATGAACCTGCTTTTGCGCTCGAATGTAAACCAGCCATAATGTCCATTAGCAGAGTTTTCTCATTTATTTTTTCTTCTCTGGAACCTGTTTTTTTGGGGGGGGGGATGATTCATGTAAGTACTGTTTATATATGGCATGATGTTGTTCTCTTTCATACAATAGTTGGCTGGTAATAGAACAGTGTAGTCCACCCTGCACTTCGATCTAGAAAGGTGGTAAACAACTAGTCCAGTGTCCAAAACCTCCGAACACACAAGCACAAAGAATGCAGTTTGGCAAAGAGCAGGCTGTCTGGAGAGGTGAGGACTCGCCTTTCAAGGTTTCGGGGCTCATTAAGTAGGCGAGACACCTGTTCTTTAAAGCACACTTTCCACAGGATTCAGACTGTCCCCACCCCCACCCCAACTCTGCCCATTTTTCGAATCCCCTCGATGACAAGGCAGCAACAGCCAGTCCAACCTCATGTTTGTACTGGCTCTAAACACTCCTTTTTGACGATTTCGAACATTTACGTGGGGAAAAAAAGGCTGACGGATTTGGTTGACAGCTGGAAACATCCACCTTTAGAATGGACAGCAGCTCTTACAACGTGTGAAATCCACTGAATGAAGCAGGCACATTTTCCAGGGTGCTTATTCTAACAAATGGTCTCAATCGGCCTCAAGTAAACAGAAAAGCTAATGGCTCTGGGAGGGTAATACATTATTTCTTTCCCTCTGGGGAGCAATAAATATCAATTGTGAGTGTGTTAAAAAAATGAATGATGAAAACAGCCTCTCCAGCTGACCTTCCTTGATCCCCCTTGAACACTGAGACACACACACACACACACACACTTTGGCCTTAATAATGACTCCTGGAGGTTCAGATCCCAGTGGCCTGACAGACATCAGCCCCACAGCATGCGGACCAGTGTAATTCATTACATCAATTTCAACCGCAGCCCTCCTGTTGATTTCATTCGGATTTTAGTTGGTGTCTCCATTTTTTGATGGTTTTTGGTAACTGCAGCTCTTTTTGAGGAACTTGACATTGTTGTGGAAAGAAACCTGCATATGGCCTTGTGCTGCGATAGCGACTGATGACAACACTGGCAACCTGTTCTTCAACGCCTCTTCCTCTCGGACGGAACGCACCGTACCATGGTCACTGTTAAGTCAACAACAAACGCATACAACCACACGCAAACAAGCAACAATGGCTGGATGTTTGGTAACATGTTGTTCCTGTGATATTCTTGATGTAAGCAGGCAGGTTTTAGTAATCCACAGGAAGAGGAGCAGATAGCATCAGACACTTTGATCCCCAGAGTGGAATAAGAAGCATCTGACAAACCCAAGATGGCTTCGGGAAAAATAAATTTGCACTTTGTAACTAATTTGTGAATAATTACCGAAAATGGCTGCCACGGCAGGATCCTGTCAAAGTAAATTCCTTGTCTGTGGAAACTTTCATGGCAAATAGAAACCCATTCTGATTCTGATACCAAGTCAATCGAACCTATTAACAAATACGTTTAGGAAATATAAATATGTATTGCCGATCTGCAAGGTACAAATGTCTGGTATACTCAAACTGAGATTGTTAGTGGTTTGGAGCATGAGTGCAGAATGATGAGCAGGGACAATTGTACCATATTCTGGGAGGAGATTCTTCTTCTCCTAGAACCCAAGTCAGGTGTTGCAATACCCAACCTGCATTCAGCAAGCGGAGCGGCAATCAGTTAATTATACAGAAGATCAGTGGGAGCATAACCGATTGCATCTTTTCCATTTTACTAAACCGAGTTGCATTAAGATCTAAATACATTTTACAACCAATAAAACAGTATCAGAGTAATAGAGTCATCGCTGCATCATTGTTGGAGTAGTCAATTATTGTTAAGTGATCAGTGGTTAATTACAAACCTCTTAACTTTAGAGAAGCAAAATGATCTCTGGTCTTCCTTGAATGCACACAGAGCATAGATGGTGCAAAGAGTCTTTTTAAGACTTCCATGTTGCGTGAGAATCACCAGAACAAAGAAAACATTGAAATAGACATGCGGGGAAGGAGAAATAGCTTGTGAAGGTTGATGGGACGTCTGCAACTCCCCCTCCAACGAGGTAAGAAAACCCCCCGAAATCGTGGCTTAAAAACGCATGCGGTCAGCTAAGGGTGGAGCTAATTAACATTCATGTCACTAAGCGAAGGGTGACTAGAAGTTGCAGTTGGCTTCACGAGCGTGGCTCCAGTGGGCCCCGGAGAGGAGAGAGGGGGCTGGCTGCGAGGAGGGCTGTACCGGGGAGCTTTGGCAAGAGTGGGGATCTGAAGTGGAGGCCAAGTAGCTGGGGCAAAGAGGGAAAACATGAGGGAATGGAGCGCACTCCAAACATCGTTAGCTTTGTCACGTGTGGCTCAGCTTAAGGCTGCAGCACAGACCTGGGCCCTGCACACCGTCCCCAAAAAAGTGGGTAGAGGGGGGTTTGGAAGTGAATAAAAAAAGAAATGGAAAGAAGAAAGAAAAAAAAAACTGTTCGTACCAACAGTGAGGTCACCTTAACTACTAGCCTGTTCTGAATATCCATATCAAGCGCTGAACAGGGAAGCCGTGTGGGACGAGTCACGGAGGGCTACGTTGCCACTTCTGGAAACTGACCCAAGTGGAGGCTTCTGATTAATACAAGCTCTCAGAAGGACAGCCAGAAGTAGACTAAGTACCCTTCAGCCACTCTTGCTTTTATCTTTCCAATTACATAAAGCCCTCCGTAGGAAGAAGGAGGCTAGAGAAATCAGCGATGAAAGACTGAGGGCTGCACTAGACAGGGCTGTTGCTTTTATCGCTACGGCACTACCCTGACAGCTGTCTGTAGGAGATGAATGGGGAGCTGTGAGGGGGGGCGGGGCGGGGGGGGGGGACTTGTCCTGAGGACGGTCCATTTGGAACCGCAGGGGCTGTGGGTGTGGGGTCCCTCGTGGTCAGGAATCTTTCAAGCAGCATCTTAGGAGAAACCACAACCTCAAACGGTCGAATTAGAATCGAGGCCATCCCGCTTTCATTTCTGGAGAAACTACCAATGATGGGATTGCAGACGTCAACTGTCACACACAGGGATCGGCGGCAAATTGCGCTTGAAGAGGCTGCAACATGGTAGAAGCTGAGACGCTCTTTGCTGCAGTGTACAGTATCTTGCTAGACTCAGACCCCGGAGGAGATTTACCATCACCCCTCCCCTATCATCGCTCCCACTGATCTCCCATTAACAGATGACTAAATCCATCTTTCCCTCTTCAACCTGCCCTGGCCCCATCCCAGGTCCTAAACACAAAACTGATACCCCGATGGGCTTGCAAACTGGCCATTTTGCACATCTGCACATAGCATCATTTGCACTACCTGTACATACATACAACTCTGTAAATTCTGTAAAAATACTGTAACATTTTGTACAATACTGCTGTACATTTGTCGCCACCAAATCACTTTAATCACTTTAACACCTGTACATACTCTGTATGTTCAGATTATACTGTACATACAGTGTGTACTTGCACCTGTGTAATGACAATAAAGTTGAGTTGAATCTAATCTAATCTAATGAAGCAGGTTCTAAGGTGGTGCATGGATTACATTGTTACCAACCGTGTCGTATAAAAGCTTGTGATTCGTTGGGATCCGTGACAGTAGAGTTCATTTTGTGCCACGACCTCAAGACAAACAATGAACACGAGCCTGTTTGAGGTCACACACAACTTTTCTTGGCACAGACATGCGCGGACTAGAGCGAGGGCCCTGACTGCAGTGTGCTGGTTAAGCTACGACATGCAGAGCGGTTCAAGAGGCTGGTATTTGGTAAGATTTCCACAGCTCCAAGCAAGTATTTGCAGAGGGGGCCCGGGATGTCATCCTGGACTGTCAAAGTCAGGGTGGACCGAGGGAGCACTTGCTCAATCCCTGTAAACATACTGGATTTATTTGACGGACGGCCCAAAGAGGTGAGGGGTGCCTTGGTGCTTGATCATATTGCAGAACAGAACTAGAATAGTCTAGAAGAGTCTAGAATAAAAACTAGAATAAGCACACAAGTTTCAGAGTTCTAAAGGTCAAGCGTTAAAGGAACCATTTCGGTTCTTCATGAATTTTTTCTATATTGGAAAAATCTGCATGACTACACGGCATTAAATCCCTGGTACTGATTCAATGCTGACTGAATATGTGGTTTGGGATTGAAATAACTTCTCCAATTCCAAAATGACTACCAGATAGGCTTGGGCTCATGTCTTTGTGAGGTAAACAAATGTGTTTTTGGTCCGTTTTGGAAGCAACTGTTTCACTTCCCACTAGCAAGGAAGCTAATGCCAAACAGATTTAACAATAGCCTGCATCCTTCTGTCACATCGTGGTACGTTGAAACAAAATACCCTCAGCACGTATTAGGAATTTACTTTATACCGAGGGCACATGACTGTAAAGCACGATCAGTGATGCAAAAAAAATAAGCTCCAAAGCTTAAGAAATGCCATCAGGGAGAGTCTGCGCTTTAGATCCACATACCGCAAATGTGAAAGGTCACACAGAAAAAGTAATTAGTCAGCTGACAGATAAAGGGTTTAAACCTTTGACGCGTTTTCTTTTCCGGCTAGTTGCGTTGAACTGAACAAGGAGAATCCCTACAAGGACTAGACGGTCTCTCTCCATTTGACGACACGAAATAAAAACAATGGCAAATTCACAGTACAAAGACAATCGTTCTCAAGCCTGTAATGAGAAGCGCAGCGGAGGAAGCCGCTTCTGAAGTTCAGCATCAGAGAATGTGTCAGCCTTCCCACGTTGTCGTTCTGACTGAATATCCGCTGGAGCTATTCTGCGACACTTGACTCATACATTCCTGGTCGGCCTTGACGGTCTCGCGAAAACCATGGTGATGAGATAAAGCCCAGGTTTGACGGTACAGTTATGCAACGCTGCCTGGGCCCCGGGAGGAGTCGGAGAAGACCTTTGAAGCTTGGATGGGAGAATCCCTTGATGGTCTCTCTATCTTTCCTACTTAAGGTTAATCACCAAGACACCAAGCTTGACGAGCTCAGGGTTGAGCTCCAAAGCTCAAAGCTGTGTCAATATTCCAATACAGGATTTCATTTGCTAACCGTAAGTTGAATGAATGAATCTCAGACAGGACAGCTAATGACTCATCCACGTGGATCGTACAGAACCACAATGGCAGTCGGGAAGACAGCAGCTATCATATCCGGCTCAGGGATGCAGGGAGATGCATTAGCACCTGCTCACGGAACGAGCCGGAACATGCTGCTTAGTGCGCAACGGAGGAGGGCATTTGCTGCGATCATGTTTAATTAAACGCAGCAGACACCCCCCCACCGCCCCCACCCCCACCCACCAGCCCCCCATGTCCCCTCTGCGTCGACAGGCGAGGGAGAAATGCCAAGGCTTACCGCACGCTGATAAGGAAGCTCGGGCCGAGCCCGCCTGTACGGGAATTCAATTAGCCTCACCTCCTCTTATCCTGAACGTGGTGCTGGGACGAGGGGGGAAGCAGACAAGAAGCAGCTGGCCGCAGCTCTTTAAGGGTTTAACACGCACCGGACAGCCAGGCCGGGTTCATGAGCGCACGGACGTTTCTGCAACCCAACTCGTGGCACGTCGGGCTACGTGCATCCTCTGCTGATAGCGGTTGCGGGTTAATCCAGCCAGCACCTTCCAGTGTGGCTACAAGACAAGAGCTTTGCGATACTCTCAGGCACTTCCTAGGTAACATGTCATTACAGCAGCCTCCGCTACTGATCAGGTCACAACATGTGTTTTGACACACCCCTTGACTGAAGCCTGAAGGTGCCAGATTTCCAACTTCAGCCTATAGCTCAGATCCTGGTTCACTCAACCGAGGGAGAATAGATCTTTATAGTCATTGTCACAGGTACAATGAGATTGAAAGTGCTTCTAGTCAGAGCAACTTAAAAGAACACATAGTATTAAAATGCACTAAAATAAAGATGATAATAATAAGAAAAGAACATATAAGATTTAGATAATAGGAAGGCTTGGAGGAAGGCAGATAGGTACATGACCCTTCAACCTTCTTCAAACTGCTCCAAAGTGAGTTCAGTTACACTGGGAAGGCAGAAATTACATGACAGCTCGCTCCCCCCCTCAAAAATGACAGCTTGGTAGTAATGTGAAACCAAGCTGCATCATTGCTTTAACCTACTGACCCGTGTTGCTGTGTGCTCTTTACCGCACACCACATCTCAAACACAGCGTATGGATCTCAAACACAGCGTATGGATCTCAAACACAGCGTATGGATCTCAAACACAGCGTATGAATCTCAAACACAGCGTATGGATCTCAAACACAGCGTATGGATCTCAAACACAGCGTATGGATCTCAAACACAGCGTATGGATCTCAAACACAGCGTGTGAATCTCAAACACAGCGTATGGATCTCAAACACAGCGTATGGATCTCAAACACAGCGTATGGATCTCAAACACAGCGTATGGATCTCAAACACAGCGTATGGATCTCAAACACAGCGTATGGATCTAACAATAAAGGCGATAACCTCTGTCTGTCTGTGTGTGACACGATTACCTCACAGGACAGGACATTGTAAGACACTGAAGCTTGCTAGGTTGTGTCGCTCAGGTCCCAAGGCCATGCAGAGTCTAGTATGTTTGTAGAGGTTTCGGATGCGAGAAGTCTGCCGCAAATCAATGCGTAGACACTGCACTTGGCAACGGAGACAAGGATCGCGCTAACCGTCGCGCTGTACTAGCACGCCGCCGCCGCAGACGCGCCAAAGCGATAGAATCGTAGATCTCGCGGGCCGCCAACGGGCACAGCATGTGTTATTAATAACAGAAGCTGTTAAAAGTAAGCACATATTGATCCTGGCTGTGAAGATGTAAGGGGGTAGAGGAGTGTTTCATTTTCACCTCCGAAGCGTCTTCCCCTCCTCGCAGCCCGTACAGGAGCGTATGGATCGGCTGCGGCGTTTAAAAAAACACAACGGCGCTCGCTTTCTCCCTTGACGAATGTCACGAGCCTTTGAGTACGTGAGCCATATGCGAGCCATTTTTATTTTTTATATGCGAGCCATCATGCTTTTTTTCCCTGGCTTTTCAAACATGGAGACAAAAGTACAACAGCAGACCTGGCATGTCTGTGCCAGTTCAAGGTGTGGTCACATCATTTACTAATGTAGCAGCATGTACCAGTTGTATGCATACTGCATTGAACAAGAAGTACTTGGTAAGTGCGGTTGGAGTACCTACTAAAAGTAAAAGCATGCGACTCTAGACGCAGCTACTCACCAACACCTATGCATTATCTGCGGGTGAGGAGACATCGTTCTCATTTGACCCAAAACCAAAAGACAAAAGTGGGCCTTTGGTCTCAGAGCCAGAGGGAAGGGTTAAACAGTGAGTTAACACGGTGAGCGTAGCCTTCCATTCACTTGCAGCGCAGGCTTTTATTTCGTCAAATAGATGACGGAGCACTTTGACCAGAATCCATCAAACTACAACACACCAATCCCAACCAATGGGCTGTCTTGTCTGAGACAAGAGGGAATAACAATTAGGCTCCAACGACGAGTCGTAAACACTGTGTTGGATTCAATGGTGCAGGATTCAGCCAGTGTCAGGACAAGACACTGTCTACCCATTAAACTGCTCATCGTCTCCAGCTAACCATGAGCATCTCCCGACTCTGCGTTGCCGAGATAGCACTTAGCAATCCAGCCCCTGTCGACATCATTCTCTCGTTTCACAGGGAAGGAAGGGGGAAAGGATTCAGCGCGTGAGATCTCGAGGCAGGGAGAACGAGCCAAAGGACTTTATCGACGCTCGAATTATCCGCTGGATTGCTGTGGAAGTGCCACAGCTCAACTGCTAAATGTCAAGTCAATCCTCTGCATCAAACTCCAGCACAGTTTCTGTGTTAGCGGGTGTAACCTAGGCTAAACGTTATTTACATACGTTCGTTCCGCTCTACAGCCTCGCAAATCCTCAGTTCGGCGGTGAGCATCGCCGGGCACAATGAGGCAATTAAAAATCGCAGCTCCACATCGCGCCGTGCGGCTTTTTAAACCTGAGCTCAGGGGTCAAGTACTGAATGACAAATGAAGTGTAAATGTACCATCTTAGCGAGGATAAGGAGCATAAATGTGAGGTCCGGCTGGCCTGCTGACCTCAAACGAAGGCAGGGAGAACGGCCGTGTTTAGCTCCCTATCATAATATAGCGGTCAGGCTTGTGCAGCTGCTGCAGCCTAGTCATCAGGCTTCCTGAGCCTACCAAGACAAGCCAAACTGCGAGCATTTGTCCAAGATCTCACTTCCACAAACTATCTAACACTTCTTTTAAAGTTGTGGCGCTGACATTGGATTTTCATCCATTGGCAGGTTTCAAAAGAGGAACTAAAGCCGTTTTACTCTTCCAAAGGCTCAGCCTAATATCTCCATGCAAAAGCAACCCCAGGCCCTCCTGTTAATTATAAAGTGGTTATCTGAGACATCAGTAATATGCTCCGAGGACAGAAGTTCAGTTGAGCCTACAGCTCAACACTAATTGGGACTTCCGCTTCAGAACAGAATGAAACAAGTCTCTGGGAACGGGTATCATGTAACAAAGACTGAGCTCATACCACCTGAATTCTAACTATGGTCATTTTGGCAGTGTTGGTGTGGGAGCCGCTGTCCTGAAGGTTTTAGATGTTTCCCCTGCTCCAGCGCACCTGATTCTAATGAATGGGTCGTTATCAAGCTGTACCAATACTGTATAATTGTAAATGTATAGCTTCTGTACATAATCATTATGCTCCCTGGGAGGATTCACCTCACCCACCATGTTTTTTAATTATTGTTATTGACCCCACCCCCTATCCCTGTGTACACTTTCTAATCTTTTACCTCACACCCCTACCCTTGTGTGCTTTGCGAGACTGTGTGCCGTTGATACAAAGGAGTTTCCCTCAGGATCAATAAAGTAATCTGAATCTGAATCTGAAGCTCTGTGGAAGCCTCATAATGATCATTCATTAGAATCAGGTGTGCTGGAGCTGGAAAACCTTCAGGACAGCGGCCCTCTAGAACCAGGATTGGACACCCATGGTATACGATGTGGAAGGTGGCTGAGCAGGGCACTGGATGTTCAGATAGATCAAGGGTGTCCAATCCTGGTCCTCAAGGGCCACTGTCCTAAAGATTTTAGATGTTTCCCTGCTCCGGAACACCTGATTGTAATGAAGGGTCGTTATCAAGCTCTGTGGAGGTGTGCTGGAGCAGGGAAACATCTAAAACCAGGACGGTGGCCCTCGAGGACCAGGATTGGACACCCCTGAGATAGATCATCACGGTGAAAGATGAGAAATTCCAGGTCTCCGTTTCTCATCCAGGGAGAAAAGTGATCCAAATCTACGTTGTGGGGTTATGTCTGCCCTGCAGAACAATGGTGCAGCAGTTCATTTCACCGTAGCTAAATAAATCCACAAATCATTGTCTGCCACCTACCAGGTCTAACCATGGAAAATAATAATGTGCTCCTTGTGTCGGGAATGATCTAATGGGCTCCGTCTGGGTGTTAGATTTAAGTGAACGTCTGCTTAATCGTCCCGCCATGAAACGACCTACGATGAGGACTCCTACATATGAAACAACTTGCAGTGTAACACTGAGTATTGTGTTGAACACTCACCAGACAACACCCCCCCCCCCCCCCCCACACACACACACACACACACACACACACACACACACACACACACACACACACACACACACACACACACACACACACACACACACACACGAGACAAGAGACGAGCATTGTTCCTTCCTAACCTAACCCAACTTTCCAATTCCACAACTTTTTTTTACCTCTTATTTCCCCCCGACCTGACCTGCAAAAACCAACACAACGATATTCAACACAAAACGTGGCCAAACCCGATCATCCCTCATCGTCATCATTGCAAACGAGCAAGACTCTGAACTGGAGACTCCACGATCCACCCAAATAAGACCAGCTAAAGGTTGATCATCAAGCTGACCTGATCGAGAGCCGGAGAGGAGAACAATGATCCAAGTCAGCCCGCAACCAGACACACACACAACCAGACACACACACAACCAGACACACACACACAACTCCCCTGATCATAGGTATGGAAAATGAAGCGGGTAGTTACACGCGTTAGATTCAATAACTATATGTTGCGCAATCGACACAGCATGATCATAAGGACACAACATGATCATATCGACCCAACATGATCATAAGGACACAACATTATCATAAGGACCCAACATTATCATATAGACACACACACACAGACATGCTGTTGTCATTATTGTGTATCGGCTGTGCTCAGGCGATCCAGCAACATTAGATCCAGAAGGGAGAAGACGAAATAAAACTTTTGCATGTTCAGACTCCATGAAGCTGCTCAGTCCGCCATATGAGGCAGTTTGCCTCGGCTAAGCTAGCGGGTATAACAGGACCAAGCTGTTCATATGGAGCAGCCAGCTAGCCACTTAGTAAACACAATCATGTTCGCTTTATTCTTATATCATGTGGCTACACAACTGAACAATTGCTGTCCCGGTTCTTCCGAGCCCCATACATTCAGATTCGGTGAAAAAGCAAGTTTAAATTGTGAACTGGTTCTCTAAGTCATCCATCTGCTAGCGAGGTTAGCTCACATGCTAACTACACACACTGTTACACACATGAAATACAAGTTTCAGAGGACGTGGCAAAATGGGACATGAGCATCGGTGTTGCTACTCACCAAAACCGGAGTGTCGAGGTTAGCAAATCCACAAGAATCTTTTAAGTGACAGAAAATGTGAACATTTTCTAGTTTAAAACAAAACCAAAAGCCTCTCTAGTTCACAGCATCGCTTGTGAATCCGCCATCTTCACTCAGTACATTGATGAAACTGTGGAGCGAATCAGGACTGCCAGGAGGATCAGGACCAGGACTGCCAGGAGGATCAGGACCAGGACTACCAGGAGGATCAGGACCAGAACTACCAGGAGGATCAGGACCAGGACTGCCAGGAGGATCAGGACCAGGACTACCAGGAGGATCAGGACCAGGACTACCAGGAGGATCAGGACCAGAACTACCAGGCGGATCAGGACCAGGAGTACCAGGAGGATCAGGACCAGGACTACCAGGTAGATCAGGACCAGGACTACCAGGAGGATCAGGACCAGAACTACCAGGCGGATCAGGACCAGGACTACCAGGCGGATCAGGACCAGGACTACCAGGCGGATCAGGGACACTTCATTATCAGGATCAGACTCAGTTTTATTCCCTATGCAAGAATACAAAACACAGGATTTATTATGGAGAGCATACATTGAACATATGTGGAACATAATAAGGGTTAGATGCACTGGACACTCAAACCAGCTCACTGGAAGGTTTTTGTTCATTATAAGTGTAGGAATCAGAAACATAATCAGTTTTATTCACTATGCAAGATATACAAACACAGGATTTATTATGGCAGGAGAGAGCAAACATAGAACATGATAAAAATAGAATAGAATCACTCCAGTTACTGGTTTAGGTAAATGCGTGTTGCATTGAAGGGTATTGTTTGAATGCAATTGCATTAAACTTTACTCTTTCGGGTTAAAGCAAATTATCAGAAATGTTTAAATATAAGCGATAGAAATACACATCAACAAACATTCATGCCTTTACTCCTTTTACTGCGTGATTCGTCACGCATCCTAGAGATGTAAATATTTATTGTTAGAAAATGAAATTATTTATCAACAATGTAGTGAGAAAGTTCCCGCTGCCAAGGCAACACATAAATGACCCTACAGCTCTCCCTGGTGGTAAGTAGAACAAGTACCAGGGACGTCTGAGGATGCTGAGTTAGATGAATCATCGGACTTCATACTTGGATGTGACATCACCTCTTCAGGAGAAGTAATGATGAATCCCCCAACTACGTAGACCCACCCCTACCAACACACACATAAAACGTCATTTCCATTTAGTGTTTTGAATGATCTTTATTAAGTAAAACTCTACATTTCAGTATTGCTTTATCTGTTTTCTTTAATTCTAAATTACAACCTCTTGCAATCAGCACTGTTTTTATATATATAATTATATATATTTTTTTCAATCAAGCTACACTTTGAGGAATACAAAAATATCACAGTACATTTTCTACTAAGTCACTCTCCTGCTGCAGGGTCCAGAGCCTGGATGACGGTATGAGTTTGAAACACAGGAATAAGGCACTGGCCTCCATAAAACACCGATGGACTTCCAGAATACCAGTAAAGGCCAAGTCATGTCAAATCCACTTAACTATAACAATGGCATTCTGGTATTTTTGAATGAGAGGAGCCCACTTGCACTACTGACCCTCATCACAAAGGCCTGAGTGCAGTTTGGTCCAGCCAGACTCCTGTGTTCCGTTACCCACAGGCTCCAAAAACCTGGATTGGAAATATCCTTTCATTCCAATTCCTCTCTGCATACACATGTCTATACAAAATATCAAAAACAAAAAAAAAAAGATAAAACAAAACACTGAAGAATCCTCACCCGTACTTAGGTTTAGCATTTTCTTATTAAACATATTTTTTTTCCTTTTTTTTTTTCTTTCCTTTTTTTTCTTAATCCTTTAAACAAACTTTCTTGTTTCTTTACTAGTTTAAACACTGTCAACATAGCTAAAACTCATAGTGAGGGGCGGGGACGCTGGCTCCCCAGAACAGAGGAATGTTGCAGTATGACTCAACTCAGTGGTTTCATTTCAAAGAAGGAACCAATCAACATCAACAAATAATAACTATTTTTTTTTTTTCTTTCTTCTTCTCAGATCCCCGAACTGGAGATGAAGATGACACACGAAAGGGGGCGGGGTTACACCACACAGGAAGTGATGTAGAAACACGCAACGCGGATGGATGAGAAAAGGAGACTATTCAGTCATTAACAGAGACAGACTTTTTTTGTCTCCGTTACGCACGCACGCGCGCGCGCGCACAC
The DNA here is from genome assembly GCA_030340665.1 of Neosalanx taihuensis. Classification (NCBI taxonomy): domain Eukaryota; kingdom Metazoa; phylum Chordata; class Actinopteri; order Osmeriformes; family Salangidae; genus Neosalanx; species Neosalanx taihuensis. The sequence continues at coordinate 9,612,202 of CM059293.1, read as the reverse complement.
ACACACACACACACACACACACAACATAACAAGAGGAACACAGATGTGGTACGGGGGCAGAAGAAGGATTTGATTGTGCTGCCTGTGTGCTGTGTAGGTGTCCATTAGAGATACACAAGAAAATACAAATGACGTCTGGTAAAGGGGGGGGGGGGGGGGGGGGGAGCGAGATGGACGTAGAAAGAGAAGGTTCCGGATAGAGCCGTAAATACGACCGAGAGACGGAGAGCTGCGGGGGGCGTGGGGGGGGGGGGGCGAGTCGTTCTACCCCAGCTTCACCCCTAGTCCCAGTCACGGGGAGAAGGTGGCCATCTCCAGGGAGATGCGTTGCCACAGCTCCTTGGTCTGCTTGCCCCTCTTCAGGTTCTGCAGCACGTCGTTGAACTGCATCATGCCCACAGGGGTCAGGCAGAAGGCCCCCCGCGCGCTGCGGATGATGTTGACGAAGTCGTCGTAGTCGGCCGGAGTGAGGTGGATCAGCCGGTGGTGGATGTACTGTAGGGGGGGGGGGGGGGGGGGGGGGGGAGGAGAGAGAGAGAGAGAGAGAGAGAGAGAGAGAGAGAGAGAGGGGGAGGGGAGGGAGGGAGGGAGGGAGGGAGGGAGGGAGGGAGGGAGGGAGGGAGGGAGGGAGGGAGAGAGAGAGAGAGAGAGAGAGAGGAAGGTAAATAAAATAATACTTATTCAGCAGACGCTTTTATCCAGAGCGACTTACGGTAAGTACAGGGACATTCTCCCTAAGGGCAAGCAGGGTGAAGTGCCTTGCCCAAGGACACAACGTCACGTAGCCACAGCCGGGGTTCGAACTCGCAACCTTCCGATCGTGAGCCCAACACCTTAACCCGCTGAGCCACCTGACTCCCAGGTGAGCCGAAGGACTCGCTCTTATTTTCACCTCCCGTGTACGCTCAGTGGGCTAAGAATGGCAGAATGGCTTTTGGAAGAATCATCCGTTGGTGGCAGAAAGGGCGCCCCGTCCCCACCTCCCCCCCGTCCCCACCTCCCCCCGGCCCCCACCCCCCAACCTCTCCTTCCCCCCTCCCCTGGATGGTCACCCCTGCAGAGTTGCCTTGACCAGGCATCTTTAAACTGCTTTATAACCCTGATCATATGAAAGCCGTACAGGTCTTTGTTCATTTCAAATGATTTAATCATCTGGCCGTCTCGGGGGCAGGCTGGGATTAATCACGAAGCCAGCCTTGCTCGTATTCAAGCAGAGGGCCTATTTATCGCCAGTCATAGAAGAGTAGGGTTTTTTTTTTTATTCCCCTTTTAATTTTAAAATCTCAGGACAAATCTGGTCCTTTAAACGGTGTCAAGTAGATTCATTTTCATAAGAACTGTTTAGAGAGGTGGCTGAAACAGCTTGCATAATTGAATAGTGTTTCAGCTGAAATCCGCTTTGTTAATCTCCGTAGATCTACTGTACGTCTGCTGTGGTTACATAGAAGGAATGTTGTAACTGGAGCACGGGAAAGGGGGAGGGGGGGGGGGGGGGGGAGCACTTTCAGATAAGGACAGTTAGTGAACACATCGCAGGATATCCATGAAGACGCGAGGCATATGGAATTCATTTCCCCTCCAGCGACTTGGGAAATATCGTGCTGTCAGTCACAGTCTCTTTCTGCTTGACTACAACCCCCAGACACCCCCATCTCATTAACTTCCTGATGAGACGGAGGGGGGGGGGGGGGGGGGGGGCCTGTGTCCGCTCCGATGGCGTCAGCTGACTACAAGGCGAAGGGGGCCTGCGAATGCGAGAGAGAGTGTGTGCTAGAGCAGGCCTGAAGGTCTGTGTATCTCTATGGAGCCAGGCATTCAATACAGGCTGTCAATGACTCTGAAATGACTCCGCTTCTTGGAGCATGCTTACGGAGAGCGAGTGTGTGGATGTGTGTAAGAGAGAGAGAGACAGAGAGAGAGAGAGAGAGAGAGAGAGAGAGAGAGAGTGTGAGAGAGTGAGAGAGAGTGAGAGTGAGAGAGAGAGTGAGAGAGAGTGAGAGAGAGAGTGAGAGAGTGTGAGAGTAAGAGACAGACAGAGAGAGAGAAGAGAGAGTGAGAGAGAGTGAGAGAGTAAGAGACAGATAGTCCTGAGAGTGAGAGCGAGTCAGATAGTGAGAGAAAGAGACAGAGAGAGCGAGCGAGTGTGAGAAAGAGAGAGAGAGAGAGAGAGAGAGACAGAGAGTCTGAGAGAGTGAGCTTGAGTGAGAGAGACAGAGAGAGAGAGATTGAGACCAGGTGGATGTGCTGGCACTGTCCCACCTTCCGATCAAGAGCAACCCAACGCCTTAACCCGCTGAGCCCCCACCCCCGACTCCCCCCCACACCCGACTCCCCCACACCCGACTCCCCACACCCGACTCCCCCACACCCGACTCCCCACACCCGACTCCCCACACCCGACTCCCCACACCCGACTCCCCACACCCGACTCCCACACCCGACTCCCCACACCCGACTCCCACACCCGACTCCCCACACCCGACTCCCCACACCCGACTCCCCACACCCGACTCCCCCCACCCGACTCCCCACACCCGACTCCCCACACCCGACTCCCCACACCCGACCCCATCGCATGATCCCCGCCGCCGTTGGTCTCCAGCAGGCCCTGGGGAGCGGGGGGGGGTGTGTTTACCTGCAGGTAGGCCTGCTGGCATCGCTGCACCAGCTGGTGGAAGGCGGGCGTCCGCAGGTGGGCGTGGATGTGGGCGGGGTTGAGCCTCTGCAGAGCCTCCATGATGATCTCCTGCAGCACGAAGGGGCTGAGCACGCCCTTGGCCGCGCCCACGCAGAACTGATACACGTAGTTCACCCCTGGGGGGAGGAGGCGAGAGGTGGGGGGGGGGGGGGGGAGGTCTGAGACGTTACCCTGCGCGCGACCGAGAACCCTGCGTTCCGTTACGGCCGCTCACTCCTGAACTCCACTACACCCCCCGCCCCCCCCTATATTAACCCCCCCCCCCCCCCATAGAACCCCCCCCCCTTCCTATATTTGCACATTCTGTTTGTACATTTGCACCACTTGCATATGTGAATTGTTATTTGCACTATCTGTCTATTTTGCACATCTGCACATCTGTTACTGCACATTTTGTTCACTTTGCACATCTGTTCTTTTTGTTTCAATCGCATCATTTGCACTACCTGTATATACATGCTACCCGGTAATTTCTGCTTGTCTAATTTGAATCTGTACATACCCTGATTGAATCTGTACATACCCTGTATATTCTGTCTATACTGTTCATAATTATGTATATTCTGAGTATATCCATATTATTATATTCTGTTGTTAATAACTGTTTTGCACTTCTGGTTGGATGCTAACTGTATTTCGTTGCCCTGGACTTGTACCTGTGTAATGACAATAAAGTTGAATCTAATCTAATCTAATCTAAACCTGCGGCTGCAAAGCTGGTCTATCGATACGTCACGTCTACCTCAGCGGTTTTATTCATTCCTAACTAGCTTTAATACCGTTCACGTTGACTGTGCTTTGGAAGGAAAGCAGTGACAGGGACAATACCTTTCCTAAGCCTTTTGCTTCTAGTACCTCGTCCCATTCATGGCTTTTCGCCCTCCTTCCCCTCCTTCTTTTTTTTTGGAAGGACCAACACAGACTCTGGAGATCCAGTCCTCCACTTCCACTGTACTACACCCACAGTCCCCCCCCCCCCACCTCCGCCCAGCTCTCCGCCCTCCTCTCCAGCTCACCTAGTCGGGCAGCTAGGCCCAAGAGCCACTTGACGTCCTCTGTGTAGGGGGGGCTGCGGGAGAAGTTGTTGGGGTGGTCGTTGTGAGCCCTCCTGCCCAACATCTCCAAGGCCAGCATGCCTACAGACACAGAGCAGTCAGCACCAAGCGCATCAGCACGTCCACCAACACCCCCACGCCTCCCTTCCAGAATCCCACTGCACTCTGCCACTTCACATTTACATTTATTCATTTAGCAGACGCTTTTATCCAAAGCGACTTACAAGAGAGAGCTTTTACAAAGAGCATCAGTCACTGAGCATAGCAACGTGATAGACCCCGAACACAGTGGGCTTTTAGATCGTGAATCATACATCATGAGAACCAATAAGTGCAAGGGAAGAACTATAAATGCATAACACAACGATTGTGAAACAATACAGCAAGAGATACAACAAACAACACTGGAAAGTCACCATATGGGGACCAACAGATTGTTCTAAAGCACATTAGCTTCCAAGTTCAAGAGACCCTTTCAGCCTGCAGGAAGGGAGGAGAGAGAAAGAGAGAGAGAGAGAAAGAGAGAGAAAGCTCTTTAAGTCTGGACCCTACACTTAGATCAATTCGTAGGCAAAACACACCGTCACACGAGTTCAGCTTTCTGAGGCTGGGGGGGGGGGGGGGCGGAGTTAGGATCGCTTTCCGGAAATGTTGACGGTCAGCAGTATTCAGGCCCCCGTGACACCCCCACCCCCCGAGGGCAGAGAGGAGAAAAAGGGTGAGGAGAAGGAGGGGCGGAGGTTTTTTCTTTCTTGTTTTTTTCCATCCCCCCCCCCCACCCCCACACACACACACACACAAACACACTCCCCCCCCCCCGTCTGCCCTTGTGGTTGAGCGAGCAAACACAGAGGCTGTCGGGACCCCCGTCCCGCTTCCTACAGTGGACGGTCGGCGGGCGCAGCCTCCGATCCTCACCCACGTGGCTTCCCGGGATGCCAGCCCCATCGACCGGTAATCAGCAGTCATCACCTCCGGCTGGGCGAGCGACACGGACGCGTCACTCCTCTCGGTGGAAATGATCAAGAGTCTGGTTAGGCCCTTGACTGAATCGAAACACAGCTCCATCCGGCTGGGACTGGAGACTCCGTCAGCAGACGCTCTTACCCAGAGTGCTTTACAAGCAAGTACAGGGACACCTCTCCCCCCCCCCCCCCCCCCCCGGGGTGAGTGGGGTGAAGTGCCCTTGCCCGAAGACACACCGTCATGTTGGCACAGCCTGGGTTCGAACCGGGGGGGGGTACCTTCTGATTGGGCTCCCTAACCGCTCAGCCGCACGACTCCCGTTCAAACAGTGCCCCCCCCCCCCATCTCCAGGCATCTCTTATTAAGTCCTCTCATTCACTCCAGCTATGGGGCTTTTCAACCAATCCAAAGTCCACGGGGGTCAAAGTTCACCCTGATTGGCTGGGACTCAGCAGCGGGCGGAGCCACAAGCGCACACACCTGGCAGAGGGAATAAACCCTCCCTCGGGCTTCTGACACACACACACACACACACACAGCCCTCCCCCAAACCCTCTGGCCACAAAGGAGCGCACGCAGTCCTGTTTGTTACTGCGGGGAGATCTCCCCCTGCTGGTGGGGGAGAGGAACTACACCCCTGGGGGGGACCGACTGAATCCGTTTTCCCCCTAAAAAGGTTGACTTGGTACACGGATCTGAGGGTCAGGTTTGAGCGGAACCCGTAACGAAGAAGTAAGATAAGAGGAGTTTACTGAGATGGTCAAGAGAGAGATGACGTCTTCAGGAGGGGGGTTGCTGATTGGCGCTGTGAAATGTGAGAAGCGCTGCTTCCCCCTCCCCCGACACACACACACACACACACACACACACCCCATTATGGACCCAGGGTCGGAGTTCAGGGAGGTTTAGGACTACAGCCAGGTGCTGCTGTCGTGCTGTCGTCACACAGCTCAGCACAGCTGCTAGTGTTCAAGTGTGGTGTGCGTGTTGTGCGTGTGTGTTGTGCGTGTGTGTTGTGCGTGTGTGTTGTGCGTGTGTGTTGTGCGTGTGTGTTGTGTGTTGTGCGTGTGTGTTGTGCATGTGTGTGTTGTGCATGTGTGTTGGTGTGTGTGGACTAGATCTCTTAAAGCATGCATCATTAACATCATGCGGTTGAAATCTTCATCAGAAACCGCCTCGCTGGCGGTGCGAACAGCGTTATTTTCGTCGTCGCCAAAGTAGAAGCGTTAAAATTCGTCTTTTTCTTCGCAGTCTTCCGCGCCTCTTCATTTGAAGCGCTATCAGGAACGTTCCGGAACTTTGTTTCCCCCGCCGTCGCGCTCGCTTCCCATTTGCGTAACCACCTTTTGACAAAACGTCTTGTCCGTATGGGGGCCGAATCGAGGAAAGCGTTTGGTGTGAAAGCGGAGGGGGGGGGGGTTACGGAGAGCAAGGGATGGGGAGGGGAGGGGGAGGGGGGGGGGGTAGAACGTTGTCGGAGGGGAAAGCCGGCCAGGTCTCTGTGTTCCAGATGGATGACGGGCGCTCGTTCAGAGAGGGCTTGTTAAATTGTTTGTTCTTGATGCAGTGCTGCGGCCACAATCCACACACACACACACAAACACACACACAAACCCACACACAAACCCACCCACACACACACACACACACACACACAAACCCACCCACAAACACACACACACACACTGAAATGCGTTCCCTCGTAAGTGAATCGTCAGTCTCTCTCACGCACACGCTGAAGCCCATTTTCTAAGTGGCCTGTTGGACGGTTTGAGAAATGACCCCCCTCCCCCCCCCCGCTAGCAGCCTTCCTGGCCTCTCCTGGTCTAGTCTGCCTCTCTCTGAGACCGGGGGTGAGGTGGTGGGGGGGTGAGGCGGTGGTGGGGGGGGGTGGGGGGTTACGGCGTCTTGATTCCTCATCCCCCTGCCTCCACTCCTGCAGCCTGCCTTCCTCGACTGCTAACCCACTCTGGATATACATCTGCCTCAAGCACTTCAGGGCCAGAGGCAACAGACCAGGTCAGGCTGGACTGGGCTAGCTCAGGGCTACTGTAGACCAGGATCAGACTGGATCAAGACCAGAGCAGGGGCCGAACTAGGACTGAGCTTGCAGGACAGGCAGAAGCTCTTGTGGGAGCTAACGGCTGGTCCTGTTCTAGTCCTGTTCTGGGTTAGGCCGGTCCAGGGGGCTGATAACTCTTTTTAAAGACAGCAATGTGAAGATGGGGGACGAGGCTGCGAGGAGATAAATGAACATGGCCTTGGTGTGAAATGGGCAGTGACTGGCTAGCTTCCATCTCTCTCTCTCTCTCCCCCTCCTTCACTCACACGCTCACAACACCACCTCACACACGCGTACACACTCACTCACACACACACTCTCTCGCTCTCTCTCTCCATCTCCCTCCCCCCCCCCCTTTTCCCCCTTTGTCTATCCCTCTCCTCTCTCCTCCTCCTTCACTCACGTCACCACCTCACACACACGTACACACACACACTCACTCACACACACACACACACACACTCTCTCTCTCGCTCTCTCTCTCCATCTCCCTTCCCCCTTTTTCCCCTTTGTCTATCCCTCTCCTCTCTCCCCCTCCTTCACTCACATCACCACCTCACACACACACACACACACACACACACACACACTCGCACTCACACACACACACACACACACACACACACGTCACTAGACTTAATGGTCCAGGCCCCTGCTCCAGTCCCCCAGGCTAGGTTCTGTCTTAAATGTCAGCAGTAAACTCAGGCAGATTGACTGAGGAACCCAGGGAGGATCAGGGTTGTGTCCAGGGTTAAAGTCGTCTCCCATGATGCCCGGCGGCTCTGGTTTTTGATTGCGACAGACGCGCAATTTTGATCTAGAGGCTCTGAATAAGGCCCCCCCCCCCCCCCCCCACCCCCCCCCCCCCCCATCTGGACCCGATGTATCTAATCACGTCTCTCTGTCCTTCTCAGGGTTTGACCTTGACCGATTGGAGGAAACAAGAGCTGCTGTTTTTAGGTGAGATTTATCTGCTTGTCTTGGTTAACCTTCTGGAAGTGGAACACAGGCTTAGAGCCTAACCTCCTTCCCCTGCCCCCCCCCCCCCCCCCCCGCTCTTCCTGTTATTAAAAAAGCGATGAAGGGCCGGCGCCTCCATTTGTTTTGACACTTCACAAACACAAACCCGCTCATCTCCACGTCCATAACCCTTGACCCAGCTCTATCTTCCCGATTCCCCTTTTTACCTCTCACCCTCTCGGCCTCCCTCCCCTCAGCTCTCTCTCCCTCCCCTCGCTCTCTCTCCCTCTCTCTCTGCCTCTCTCTCCCTCTCTCTTCCTCTCTTTCTCCCTTCAACCGTCTCCCCTCTCTCCTCTTTCTCTCTCTCCAACCTTCTCCCCTCCCTCCTCTTTCTCTCTATCGCCCCTACCATCACTCCCACTATCATTCCCCACCATCACTCCCACTATCACCCCCACTATCACCCCCACCATCACCCCCCACCATCACCCCCCCACCATCACCCCCACCATCACCCCCACCATCACCCCCACCATCACCCCCACCTATCACTGTATCACATGTGAAGCTTGCGAACGAACACTTCCTGCGCGGGTTTCTAGATTTCACAGCCCCCCCCCCCCCCACACACACACCCCGACCCCCCCCCACCCCCCCTCTACCCCCCCACCCCACGCCCCCTCTACCCCCCACCCTTGACACTTTTAAAAGGAGGAACGACAGCAGCTGCTCCTGCTGCTGCCAGCCTCAGAAATCCAGCGTCCTGTCAGACCTCCTCCTCTCGGTTTGTCCTGGACTGTCACCTCTGGCAGTGGAGAGCAGCTAGGCAGGCCGAGCAGGTGATCACCCAGGAAGGCCCGCTCACGCTTCAGAGGAACATTTTTTCTGGGGCTCAACACACACACACACACACACACAGAACCCACCCACCACCTTGACACACACGCACACTCAATCTCACTCCCCCCCCCCCTCCCACAGGACTCCACCCGGTGTTTTGCTGACTGATTTCTTCCTTACTTCCTCCTCCCCCCCCCCCCTCCTCTCATGGGGGAAGTGGTCTGTGTGTGTGTGTTTGTGTGTGTGTCAGTTCCCCAGGCCCGTTCTCAGGCTCTATAAATAACAGGGCTGGTTCCTGTGTCAGGATGCTGCTGTGGGCCCTGCTCTGCCCTCGGCCTCCAGACCCTGGGTCAGGCTGATGGATGAGAGATAGGCTGGGGAGGGTCAGGGAGGGCTGGGGAGGGTCAGGGAGGGCCAGGGAGGCCTGAGGAGGGCCGGTGAGGGCTAGGGAGAGCTGGGGAGGGCTGAGGAGGGCTGGGTAGGGCCAAGGAGGGCCGAGGAGAGCTGGGGAGGGCTGAGGAGAGCTGAGGAGGGCCGGGGAGGGCTGGGGAGGGCCGGGGAGGGCCGGGGAGGGCTAGGGAGAGCTGGGGAGGGCTGGGGAGGGCTGAGGAGAGCTGGGGAGGGCTGGGGAGGGCTGAGGAGGGCCAGGGAGGGCTATGGAGGGCTGGGGAGGGCTGAGGAGGGCTAGGGGAGGGAGATGGTTTACTGGGCCCTGCAAGCTGGGGCTTTCACTGGGATGTGTGTGTGTGTGGCACTGTGTGTATGAAAGTGGGTGGGGTTCGTTTTTTCCAACATTTGGTCTTCATTTCTCCCTTCTTTCATTCCCTATTTATCATTGTCATACACCCCCCCCACACACACACACACACACACCCACACACACCCCCTCACACACACATACCCCTACACACACACACACACACACACACACATACACCCCCCACACACACACATACCCCCAAACACACACATACACCCCTCCACACACACATACCCCCCCCCACACACCCATACACCCCTTCCACCCCCCCCACACCCTCGCACACACATGCCTCTCTTCCGCTGTCGGCATGTTTTCCTCTTCTTCCTTCGTTTATCTCAGTCAAGGTGCCTTTGCTTCAGATCCAGGGCTTAGTTAGGACTTCTGAGAGAAAAATGATCCTTTAAGTGCTGCTGGGAAGCGCAGCCCTGTTCTGTGGCTGACATTGATCACGTCAGAGGAAGCTGGGATGGATCGTCGGATTCGTCTTTGACATTGCTGCTGCGAGGACCTGCGCGCTCGCGTTTGTGCGTTCAGACGTGTTTGTGCATCCCCCCCCCGCCCCCCCCCGGGATGGCGGCACGGCTCCGCGCTAACCGGACCCTCTCCGGCTGGATCTCCCGGTTGACGTCTCGTCTAAGTGTCGCAGTCGCACCTGTAACGCTATCTGAGGAGTCGGTGTCGGACTATTCTGGGAACCGTGAGGAGTACGGGGACCGTGAGAAAGACGAGTAGAAGTTCCTCATGTGATACCAAACGATATCAGTCAGTTTCCAAGGAATTTCAAAAGGGCATTTCAAATGAATGTATGTAATAATGTAATGGGACTCGCCTGTAAGAAAGGGCTTCGTGTTTGATTGAGTGTGCCAGGCGAATGTCGTTTCCCACAAGCTGAAGCAGACTATCTAAAGTGACCATCTCTATGTACATTTACATTTAGTCGTTTAGCAGACGCTCTTATCCAGAGCACCTTCCAGCAAGTACAGGCACATTCCCCCCTGAGGAAAGTAAGGTGAAGTGCCTTACCCAAGGACACAACGTCACGTAGCCAGAGCCGGGAATCGAACTCGCAACCTTTCCGTTCGCTAGCCCAACGCCTTAACTTTAATGAGCTGTTCAACAGTAATGTGTGCACAACTCACATGGTGCTTATTTGGGCTTCAATCTCCCGTTTTCTATGTAAATTTGTCCTCCTAATCAGATGTGATGTTGATTGTGGCGATTGGTTCACCCCACAGCACCTTCTCCTGCTAATGCTGCTCTGTGCTATCTTGATGGCCCCGTTATTGTGATGAGTCGTCTAGAAGTGTCTCCAGAACGTGGAGTGTGATCTCAAGTGCACTAACCTGTACGCCCCTCTCTCTCCTTCTCTCTCTGTTTCTCTCTCTATGTCTCTGTCTCTCTCCCCCTCTTCCTCCTTCTCTCTGTCCTTCTCTCACTCCTCGCTCTCTCCCCCTCCTTCTCTCTCTCTCTCTCCCCCCTCCTTCTCCCTCTCTCTCTCTCTCCCCCTCCTTCTCCCCCTCCTTCTCCCTCTCTCTCTCTCTCTCTCTCCCCCTCCTTCTCCCCCTCCTTCTCTCTCTCTCTCTCCCCCTCCTTCTCCCTCTCTCTCTCTCTCTCTCTCCCCCCCTCCTTCTCCCTCTCTCTCTCTCTCTCTCTCTCTCTCTCTCTCTCCCCCCCTCCTTCTCCCTCTCTCTCTCTCTCTCTCTCTCTCTCTCTCTCTCTCTCCCCCTCCCAGGCACGTACTCTTCATCCGCCCCTGAGATGAGCGGTCTAGGCCTCCACAGGGGGCGGTCTTCAGGGCTGAACCCCAGCCCCGGCAACCCCCAGCCCCGACGCTGCTGAAACCCACACGCCTACGAGCTGCTAGACGGAGCTACACACAAACACATCCACACACAGGCAGCCGGACTGGCCGCAACACCGTGCTCTCCTGATAACGCCTGTGTTTACGCGTGACGGAAAGAACGTTCCGGTGTTTGGTGACGAGAGAGAGAGAGAGAGAAAGAGAGAGAGAGAGAGAGAGAGAGAGAGAAGGAACGGAGGGAGGTCATAGAAGAGGCGGAGGAGGGGTGTGAGGAACTCGCAGAGAGAGAAACCCAATCCTCTTAGATAGCAGCGCTGAGCGAAAACCCCCAAGCGAGACAGAGTGGGAGGGAGAGCGAGCGAGGGCGAGGAGAGGGAGCCCAGAGGCCAATCCCAGACTGCGTGAATCAGAGCAGGCTGCCCGCCGGCCATCGAGCCCCCTTCCCTCCGTTCCCTCCCATCGCGGCGGCGGCGTTCGTCCAGAGAGGTGGCGTGCGAGAGTAGAGGGGGTCCACAGGTGCCGAGTCATGAGCGATGGGGGTTATGGTGACCTAGCGTAAATGGCTGTTCCTCAGCACAGCTTAGTGCCACTGTCTGCTGCTCAATCCTCCTCCCCTCCTCCTCCTTCCTCCTTTTCCCCCCGAGCCCTCTGCCGCCGTGCCCCGTCGCTGGTGCCCCACCTCCTCAGCCCTGCCGACCTCGCGCCCGCCGTCGGCCATGTTGGGAGTGGGCGTCTGGAAGCTGGTGCGCGGCTTTCGTCAGCTGGAGCTACATCGCCTCATCCTGGCTCTCATCCTCTTCTGCCTCCTCTCCATGGCCTGCCTGGCCTACTACGTCAGCAACAGCCCCAAGATCAAGGAGGCGCCACCCCTGCCCTTCAGTGACTGCGGCGGAGGGGCCCCTCTCTCAGCAGGGGGCGCCGGAGGCGGGGTGGGAGGCCAGCGGACGCCCCTGTTCGTGCCCCCGCGCCCGGGCCGCCTGCGGCCCATCAAGGCCGTGGATAACTCGCGGACGGAGCCGGTGGTGCTGGTGTTCGTGGAGAGCATCTACTCCCAGCTGGGCCAGGAGATCGTGGCCATCCTGGAGTCCAGCCGCTTCCGGTACCGCACGGAGATCGCGCCGGGCAAGGGCGACATGCCCACGTTGACGGAGCGAAACCGCGGACGCTACGCGCTGGTCATCTACGAGAACGTGCTCAAGTACGTCAACCTGGACGCCTGGAACCGAGACCTTCTGGACAAATACTGCGTGGAGTACGGCGTGGGCGTGGTGGGGTTCTTCAAAGCCAACGAGAACTCGCTCCTCAGCGCCCAGCTCAAGGGTTTCCCCCTGTTCCTGCACTCCCACCTGGGGCTGAGGGACTATCGCATCAACCCCAACGCCCCGCTTCTCTACATCACCCGGCCCAACGAAGTAGAGGCCGGCCCCCTGCCGGGCGAAGACTGGACCGTCTTCCAGTCCAACCACTCCACCTACGAGCCCGTCCTGCTGGCCAGCACCAAGTCGTCGGAGGCGCTGGCCCACCTGGGCCCCCTGCGCTCGGTCCACGCCACCGTGGTCCAGGATCTGGGCCTGCACGACGGGATCCAGAGGGTGCTGTTCGGCAACAACCTCAACTTCTGGCTGCACAAGCTGGTGTTCGTGGACGCCATTGCCTACCTGACGGGGAAGAGGCTGTGCTTGTCGCTGGAGCGCCACCTGTTGGTGGACGTGGACGATATCTTTGTGGGGAAGGAGGGCACCCGCATGAAGGTGTCGGATGTGGAGGTAGGTCTGCTCGCTGTCCGTAGCTCTTCTTTGGGTCCTTCTTGTTCCCGCATGCTCGGTTTTTCTCTTAAGTCAGGCCGTTTTGACCTTGTGTACTTTCTTAGACAGGTAGATCTTTGTGTGTCAGCCTAGTTTAGTTGGTTGTCAATTCCGGTCCTCAGGGCCCACTCTCCTGCATGTTTTAGATGTTTTCCCCCCTTCCAGCAAACCTGATTCAAATACATTTTCATTGTCAGGCCTCTTCGGAGCTTCACGAGGACCCATTCGTTTGAATCAGGTGTGTTGGAGCAGGGAAACATCGAAAATATGCAGGACAGTGGGCCCTGAGGACCAGGAATTGAGAACCGCTGGTCTAGTTCAAATAGGCCAGACATAGCAATTCTAGAATATTCAGTTAAAAACAAACCCCAGCCTAACCGTTGAGCTTTGAAGTTACGACCGGGCTTTTGTGCCCAGAAAAGAGCGATTGATTTCCGGCGAGGCTTGTCAGTAAGGTGCGTCTAGCTGGTGAATCGCAGAGCCGTTTGTTAATGTTGTCGTTAGCAGCCTGCCATCAGACATTAGCCTTGGTGCTCTTGTTGTTTTGGTCGTTAGCCTGTCGCCATGCATCCAAGAAACAGCACATGCTGCCCGGCTCCACTCTGAGGGGAAAAAACAATGTCGGATGACTTTTGACAAGCCCGCACGCACACACACGCACACGTTCACACACACATACACACGCACACACACACCCTCAACCCTTTTTCCCTGCGGCACGCCTGAACCCGAGCCTTATTTGAAGTGACAAAAGCGTGAGATTCCCAGCCCCTCTTAATGGGTTTGCCTCTCCGCGGGCCCCGGCCTCCACGGAACTTTCCGGGGCCTGCGTCAGCGGTTTGACTGCCTGGAGGGGACACGCTGCCACATGCATCCAACTAATTTAGTGCAATTAGAACGGGAATAGGACGAGGAGTTATGAGGGCTTCCCGCCGTGACAACAAGAAGGCCACGCGAAGGAGCCGGAAGGGGGCGGGGTTAACGCAACGCTGCAGCGAAGCAATATGGGCAAGGGTGATGACCGTGCGTTGCCTTTTCCCAGATACGGAGGGGGAGGGAGGGAAGGGAAAGGGAGGCGGAGGGGGGCCTCCCACACTCCCCCCCCTTCCCCCCCCCCCCCCCTTTGCCCAAGTCAATCAAGCAGTTAATTAGTTTGGCCTCCGTTTCCTCTGACAGCTTTGCCATCGTTCTGCTTTAGCATGCAAGTGCGTCAGAGAGTGGAGGGCGATCAAATAAGGCACTTTCCTATGCGCTGAGTCATCACCGTGACCTACGGGGACACAGCTGGGTAATTGCTTCAGGAGCTGATTGGATATGACTCACAGAGCGTTAGCACAGGACTACGCACACCCCGTCCCCACGTGGGGGGGGGGGCACCACATTAAAGCAACGCAAAAGGCTCATCGTCGAACGACCCTTTCCTCCCGCGCCCCGCCTCGCCGCTGGAGAGGCGACGCCATCGTCGGCGGGGGGAGGGGGGGGCTCGAGGGACGGTGTCACTTACCTGCGGTGCTCTGCCGGCGAGGAGGCCGTTTCTAATCCTATTACGGGGCCGATGGAAGGAGCGGTTTAGCCGCCTGAATGAGAGGGGAGCTGGAGTGCGGTGAAAGAGCTTTTACAAGTGGGCCCGTATTGTTGAGCGGGTTCCGGGACCCCCCCCCCCCCCCCCCACCCCCTTCATTACTCCTTCACGCGAATGCTCGAACCGCTTTTTACCAAGTTCAAACCTCAATCGGTTCTATTCAACCATCTACGGGGGGGTCTGTCTGTAATTAACCTCCCTTCACATTAATAATGCAGCCGGTGTGCTCCGGGGGCGGGGCTCGCTGTAGCCCCGTCGCTCGCTTGTTTTCGGGCCCCTGCGCTCTGTGTTGCTAGCCGGTTGCCACCCGCACCCCTTCCCCTTGTTGTACAAGGCATCTATAATCAGCTCCAGCATCCAGGCGAGGCGCTCTGCAGAGCCCCCAAAACAAGGCCTGACTAATGGAGGCCTAATCTTCTCTATTCTCACTCGAGGTGCAGCCTCAGCACAGACTTCTAAGTACTAAAGCTGATTTTCACACACACACACACACACACACACACATACACACAAACACACTTACAAACACACACACACAGGCTGAAGACACCTACAGACTTACAGCACCCGCTCGTGCACTTTTCAATTCACTTTTCAGCAGTTGAATCGGTCAGATTCAGTAGAAAACGTCGTGCAGAAGTCATGGATTTTGAGTACTGGTGAGGAAACCCAGTCTTAAGCCTGGACTGTAGCTGAACCTGACAGTAGCTGGGAGGTTGTTGGTGAGTTCTCACCTGCTGTTGGGAACCACAGCTGATGCTAATGTCATTTTTCCCATTTATTTATTTCATTAATAGCAACAGAAATAAACAGAACGAATACATCTTGGGTACAAATAATGAATAAAAGGGCACAGAAAGAAGCAATAGCTTATGATGTCTGCCCCTTATCAAATAAAATTATACACTTCCAGTGAGATGTGTTGTAAACAATAAAAACAAAACAAAAACATACAGTAAAAAAAAAAAAAAAACACAAAGACAAAAGTACATTAAGCAAAAGACGACTTTGAATGTCCCGCTAAACAACTTTTTTGTATCTTTCCACTAATAATTTTTTCACGCTTTTTTTAAAGATATTAATGGACTTGGAGGTTTTAATTTTGTATCCCTGGGCGTTCCACAGACTGACTCCTTGAATTGAGGATTCTGTCATTATGCTGCTGTACGCCAACGATCTCTCTCTAATCAGACGGGTGCTTAGTCAGTCATCCCCAATCCGGATCCATCTAGATGTCAGTTTAGAATAGCAAACAAAACATCGATCTCTCTCTCTGGGACGGTCAGGCGAGCTCAACCGATCCTGCTTGACCCCAGCTCCTCATTCTGTGTTCTTCTTTTTAGATTAGATTAGATTCAACTTTGTTGTCATTTCACAGGTACAAGTACGGGGTCACGAAATACAGTTAGCATCCAACCACAAGTGCAAAACAGAATATATCATTTATAAGTAGAACATACAGAATACGTACAGGAAAAAGTATTAAAGTGATTTGGTAGCAACAAATATACAGCTGTATTGTACAAAATGTTACAGCATTTTATAGTTCCCCCGAAAGGTTGTTCTCGAGATTCCGTCTGATGTTGGCATTCTAGTTCTAGATGACGGCCATTGTTGTCGCGCTGCGTCTAGTTCGAATGCAGATCCTTCCTTGGCACGGTCCGCTGTCGTTCTGGTAGAACAGGGCACTAATTGTCCACGGTTATCTGCTCTACTTACTGCAGCGGTCTTTATTTGCGCGGCGCTTTGAATAAAAGCATCTGTTAAATGAGTAAATATGCTGTCAGCGAGTATCAGAATCAGAGTGTGATAATGGCCTGATAATCACCATTCATTAGAATCAGGTTAGCTGGAGCAGGGAAACGTCTAAAACCTTCAGGACAGCGGCCCTGGAGGACCGGAATTGCCCACCTCTGGTCTATGGGGTGGACAGGGTGGACGTTCCTGTGGTACAAGCATGTACCGTCGCTAGCAGTTGGACCGTACCATGCGTTTCACAGTATGTAAAACGAGCCGTTGTGGCCAAAAATGCAGACTGAAGCAAAGAATATATATATAAATAAACACTCTTTGCGGTTCAGCAGTAAGACATCTCCCTTACTGCTGAGATGACGAGAGGGAAGAACTCTTGACTACCAAGCCCAGGTAGTCTGACCAGCGGATCCGATTGAGAAACGAGCGTTTTTCTGACACCGCCGGGCAGCTGGGAGTTGTAGTTTCACTTGAAGAAGACTCGCGCTGGGAACGTTACAGCTTACTCCGGAACCCCCCCCACTCATTTGGTCAGCCATCTGCTCCTCAGCACCTTCGAAAGCGTACGCTTTAGGAACCTTTTAAGGTGCCTCCCCCCCCCCCACACACACCCTCTGAGCTCCAGCTCTCTTCCCTCCGCTCGACCAGCATCTTCACACGGAGTCAAGTCCAATCTGGCCTTTCCGGAATGCGCTCAGCGAGATGGGGTGTTTGTTCAGCCCGCATCATTGTGTCATCAGATCAGTGTGTATCTCCTCTCTGTGTCTCAGGGCACACAGACACACACACACACACACACACACACTTATCTGTCAGCAAACCTTGAGTCGTGCCCAGCCGGTAAACACGCACTCGGCACGGCACCGAGTCGGATCAGGGAGAGGCACGCAGACACACACACACACACACGTAAACAAACGCACGTTAATCTGCAAGGTAAACAAACGGCGCGTACACACCCCGCTTCTCAAGGACACCCCCTGGCTTCCGCCCTCCGTCGAGAATGACTTTGAGACAGATAGCTTCTATTATCAGTCCCAGCAGCCACCCCATCTCTCCATGTACCACAGGGAGCTTTGGGAGCGGGGAGCCAAGGTGTCTATCTGGCTGCTGTGTTGAGCCACTTGGTAGCTATCCCATCAGTCCCTGTGTTGGGATTAGGGGAGGGGATGGGCACACACATTCCACACAATCGAATCGATGAAAAGGGAATGAAAAGCTGCGCATTTTTCCCACAGGTGGGGGGTTTGCAAATCCCATTAGCATCCATACAATATCTCCCAAGTGTCAGCGCCTATCTCCTATTGATCCAGCTTGCGTGGGCAAATAGTCTGCGAGTAGGAAATGGGCTTTATCAGTTATGCTTTGCAACGCTGCTTGAGCCTGACTTCTCAATTTTTGGGGGCTCGTTCAGGAGGTGCGATACTTTGCCATCTAGCGGTTCAAGTGTAATTCCACTCTGCATAACCTGTTTGCCGGATGCTTCTAAGATTTTGACTTAACTGAACCTGAACGATCTTTCTCCTCAGACATTTAGTTAGTTAGGGTCATTGTCTTCAGAACATCTCATCTGGGAGTGTGTATCACCCAGTCTTTGAAGAAAACATGCTTTGGCGACCGATTTATGTGTATTTTTCCTTTGTAGGCCTTACTCAACACTCAGAACAAGCTGCGGACTCTGGTACCGAATTTTACCTTCAACCTGGGATTTTCTGGAAAGTTCTATCACACAGGTATAGTGAATGTCATCGTACTACGATTCCAATACTGCCCATTTATTTAGGGCAAGTGAACTAAACCTAGAGTTGATATATCCTGATAAGTTTCATTCATTTAGGATCTTGGTTAGGAAAGCACCAGTGGTCTTCATCTTCACCTCTTTCCCCTTCTACCTGCTATTTCTCACACTGTTTCTTTTCGCCACCTTCCCCCTCCCTCCCTCCCTCCCTTGCCACTCCCTCTTCCTCCTCCCTCCCGCTCTACCTCCCCTCCCTCCCTCCCTCCCTCCCTCTTCCTCCTCTTCCCTCCTCCTCCCTCCCTCTCTACCTCCCCCCCTCCCTCCTCCTCCTTCCTCCCTCCTCCTCCCCCCTCCCTCTCTACCTCCCTGTCTACCTCCTCCCTCCCTGTCTACCTCCCCCCTCCCTCCCTCCCCCCTCCCAGGCACAGACGAGGAGGACCGGGGAGACGACATGCTCCTGCGACACAGGAAGGAGTTCTGGTGGTTCCCTCATATGTGGAGCCACATGCAGCCCCACCTGTTCCACAACGTCAGCGTGCTGGCAGAGCAGATGAGGCTCAACATGCTCTTCGCCCAGGTGAGGGGGTGAGGGTGGGGGGGGGGGGTGTGGAGATGCCTTTTGTGAATGTTAAGGCTAACGCTAGCCACGTTAGTGCTAGAGGCTAGTCGGCCACAGGATCGACAGATGCCTGACATGAACTAGTCGTTCTAGGAATATCTGCGTCAGATGAAGACGTATCCGATACGATGCGTTCCCGCCGATTTCCAATCGAATGGCTTTGGAGACGCGTGTATTCGATCCGGTCCGTTAAGACCGAGACGAGCTGGACTGTGCGGCTGTTGTCTTTCGAAGATGCAAAGTGCAATGGATGAAATACCCAGGGACGGTTATCTATGGGCTGGGCCAGACACCCTCACTGTGTCTGGGGAGAGCGGCGATGCCACTTTATTTACGCTTCCTTCAGGGGGAGTCTATCGAGTTCCTTCAACCGGAATCGAGCCTGATTGAATAAGCCGTCGTTGGGAAGAGGGGTTTGTGGCTAGTGCTTTGGGGGGTCAGGCCTAATTCAGATAGCGAATGGAGCCGTAATTGGATTGGTGGATACCGAGGCCACTCTTCCATTCCTCCTGGTTAGCGATATTGGCGTTTTCGCTTGTTCAGACAGCCCCTCTTGATCTCCGGTAGCAGCCACAGGGGGCCTCTCCAGTGGGCCCCCACCATCGTGGCTCCCTGCTCCTCCTCCTTCACCTTGTGTGCTTGGAGCTGGCAGCCTGCCACCTCCCCGTAAAGACGGGCCCTAATGTGCAGTGACACGCTTCCCAGACGCCAAAGCTAAAGATGCCTTAAGGCTACAAGCTTCTGCTGCTGGCTTGATGAAGTGATTGGCGTGGGTAGCTTGGGTCCCCAGGCCTCTTTAGAGAGAGACGTGTGTGTGTGTGTGTGTGTGTGTGTATGTATGTGTGTGCACGCGTGTTTCTGTGTGTGTGTGTGTGGTGGTGAATACCAAAAACGGCTGTTCCCCTCCTCCTGGTCTTTCCTGTCCCCCAGCTCTCCTCGAGACTGACAGTGACGGACGGTCTCTCCGAGCGCTTTGGTCAGGGGCGAGAGGTAGGGGAGGAGAGGCGAAGGAGAGCGGCAGAGGAGTCCTTCATCGCGGCTTAATGAGGCTGCAAACATCCTCTCCTTAGCAAGGGCACGCAGTCTGAGAGGCGCACTTAGCATTCCCTGCACACCTCACCGTGTGACAAAGACGCACAAGTTTGTCATGGTTCATAAATGTTTTGCTTTCTTCTGTGAGGACTGAAGATGATGCTGTTCCATCAAAATGTGTCTTAGGGGCTGTGTTGCCCCCCAGTGGAGAAGGGAGAAGGTGACCGGGGCTGCCATCAGACTATAACGTCTTCCTTTTCTTCCCATCCTTCCGCTCTTGTTCCCCCTCCCTTCCTCTCTCCCTCCCTCCCTCTCTCCCTCCGTCCAGGAGCACGGCATCCCCACAGACCTGGGCTACGCCGTGGCCCCCCATCACTCGGGGGTCTACCCAGTGCACAGCCAGCTGTACGAGGCCTGGAAGTCTGTGTGGGGCATCAAGGTGACCAGCACGGAGGAGTACCCCCACCTCCGGCCTGCCCGCTACCGCAGGGGCTTCATCCACAGTGGCATCCAGGTACCGCACCCTGTCCTCCTCCTCTCAGGCCCTCCTCCTCTTCTCATGCCCTCTTCCTCCTCTTCTGAGGCCCTCCTCTTCTGAGGCCCTCCTCTTCCTCCTCTTCTGAGGCCCTCCTCTTCCTCCTCTTCTGAGGCCCTCCTCTTCTGAGGCCCTCCTCTTCTGAGGCCCTCCTCTTCTGAGGCCCTCCTCTTCCTCCTCTTTTCAGGCCCTCCTCTTCCTCCTCTTCCTCCTCTTCTGAGGCCCTCCTCTTCCTCCTCTTCTGAGGCCCTCCTCTTCCTCCTCTTCTCCGGCCCTCCTCTTCCTCCTCTTCTCAGGCCCTCATCCTCTTCCTCCTACCCTTTACTGGTTGGACATGTCTCCCCGCAGTCTTTAATGGTGCTTGGTGTTTCCTGGCTGATCCAGGTGCTGCCCAGACAGACGTGTGGCCTGTTCACCCACACCATCTTCTATAACGAGTACCCCGGGGGATCCAAGGAGCTGGACAAGAGCATCCGCGGAGGAGAGCTCTTCCTCACCGTGCTCCTCAACCCTGTACGGTCACTCACACACACACACACACACACACACACACACACACACACACACACACACACACACACACACACACACACACACACACTGGAGACAGAAACACACACACACACACACACACACTGGAGACAGAAACACACAAACACACTGGAGACAGAAACACACACACACACACACACACACACACTGGAGACAGAAATACACACACACACACATACTGGAGACAGAAACACACACACACACACACACACACACACACTGGAGACAGAAACACACACACACACACACACTGGAGACAGAAACACACACACACACACACACACTGGAGACAGAAACACACACACACACACACACACTGGAGACAGAAACACACACACACACACACACTGGAGACAGAAACGCACACACACACACACACACACACACACACACACACACACACACACACACACTGGAGACAGAAATACACACACACACATACTGGAGACAGAAACACACACACACACACACACTGGAGACAGAAACACACACACACACACTGGAGACAGAAACACACACACACACACACATACTGAAGACAGAAACCCACACACGCTGGAGACAAACATGCACATTCAGAAGTGTGTTTCTGTGGGCTTGTGAAAAACATGTGGTTTCTAACTTTGAATCCCAAATGGTGGCGCAAATTATTTATTGACTTAAACACAACATAGACTGGAAGTGCCTTCGATTGGGTCGGTCCTCAAATTGGGGGATTATGTCCCAAGGCGGTTATGTTCCCCCAGATCTGTTTTCAGTCAAGTGCTCTTAGAAAGCTCTTTCCAGAGCACTTGAGGAAATTGCCGCCCAAAAATCTAAATGGCTTCACTTCCTCCATTTACCTGTGTGCTCACGTCTCCTGGCTTCTTCCTAACTGCAGATCAGCATCTTCATGACCCACCTGTCTAACTATGGAAACGACCGCCTGGGCCTCTACACCTTCGAGTCCCTGGTCAAGTTTGTCCAGTGCTGGACCAACCTACGCCTGCAGACCCTGCCCCCTATCCAGCTTGCCCAGAAATACTTCCAGATCTTTCCGGAAGAGAGAGACCCCCTGTGGCAGGTCAGGGAAATGCTTATTCGTATTGATTTTGGGGGGGGGGGGGGGGGGTGGAAAATGATACCCGTCGAAAACGGAAAGACACATTTTCTGAGGTAAGATGAAGCGAGTTCGGGTCGTTGCTGAAACTGAAAGCGCTGTTTCACCGCTTCTCAGAACCCGTGTCACGACAAGAGACACAAGGATATCTGGTCGAAGGAAAAGACATGCGATAGGCTGCCCAGGTTCCTGGTCATAGGCCCACAGAAAACAGGTTAGACGCATACACACAAACACACTCTGTCTCTCGCAGTCTTCCACTCCCACCAAGACTGTTTTGTAACTGTGTGTGTGTGTGTGTCTTTGTGTGTGTGTTTTCAGGCACCACGGCCCTCCACTCGTTCCTGAGCCTCCACCCAGCCATCACCAGCAGCTTCCCCAGCCCATCCACCTTCGAGGAGATCCAGTTCTTCAGCGGGCCGAACTACGACAACGGCATCGACTGGTAGGTCCTCCTCCCTCTCCCATCGGTCTCTCCTCTCTGCCATCTCCCTCCCTCCCTCCTCTCTCTCCCTTCCTTCCTTCCTTGGTCCTCCTCTCACCCCCTTCCCCCCCCCCCCCCTCTGTGGATCACAGGTACATGGACTTCTTTCCCTTCCCCTCCAACGTCAGCACCGACTTCATGTTCGAGAAGAGCGCCAACTACTTCGACACGGACGTGGCACCCAAGCGGGTCGCCGCGCTCCTCCCCCGGGCCAAGATCCTGGCCGTGCTCATCAACCCGGCGGACCGCGCCTACTCCTGGTACCAGGTACCGCCCTCCGCCCAGCCGTCGCGCACGAACACAAGGCGCCACCCGCTCCGCTCAACTGCGCTTAAAAGTATTGGCCTTTGACCTCTGAATGTGACCTGGAATCTCTGTGTCCTGTCCCCCCCCCCCCCCTCCCCCCACACACACACACAGCACCAGCGAGCTCACCAGGACCCGGCGGCCATCAATCACACCTTCAGCCAGGTGGTGACGGCTGGCCCCGCCTCCCCACGAGACCTGCTCATGCTGCAGAGACGCTGCCTTAAACCTGGGGCCTACGCCACGCACCTGGAGCGCTGGCTACACCACTACCAGCCCAACCAGGTCTGCACACACACACACACACACACACAAACACACTCACACACACAAGCAATGTTTTTTTTCTGTCACTTCTGTGCTGTAATAAGACAGAACATTTACCATGGCTCCCATAGTATCACTGCAGAGCAGTAGGGCTGTATTGTGATGTGTGTGTGTGTGTGTGTGTTCAGATGCACATCGTGGATGGCACCCTGCTTCGCTCCAACCCCGCCCTGGTGATGGAGGGCATCCAGAGGTTCCTGGCCGTAACCCCCATCTTCAACTACACCCAGGCTCTTACGTGAGTTCACACTACTGCCACCAACCTGGCAACCCACGCTCAACCCTCGCACTCAGTGTCCTTCCTTACTTTCCAAGTCCTAGAGTATGTGTGCCTGTAGAGTGGCACTGTGAGTAACTCAGGCATGTGTGTTTGTCTCTCAGGTATGATGAAAGTAAAGGGTTCTGGTGCCAGAGAGTAGAATCAGGCCGACCCAAGTGTCTAGGCAAGAGTAAAGGCAGGAAATACCCAGAGATGAGCCCTGAGGTACAGCAACCCAACACCTTTCCACCTCCCTCCTTGTCCTCCTCCTCTTCCTCCTTGCCCTCCTTCTCCTTGTCCATCTCCTCCCTGTCCACCTCCTCCTTGTCCATCTCCTCCCTGTCCACCTCCTCCTTGTCCACCTCCTCCCTGTCCACCTCCTCCTTGTCCATCTCCTCCCTGTCCACCTCCTCCTTGTCCACCTCCTCCTTGTCCACCTCTCCACCTCATCTACCTCCTCTCCTCCTCTTCTTCCAGTCATAAACATGTTGTCTCTTGTGTGTGTGTGTGTGTGTGTGTGTGTGTGTGTGTGTGTGTGTGTGTGTGTACCACAGACGCGTGCCTTCCTGACAGAGCATTACCGCGAGCACAACATGGAGTTGCTGAGGCTACTGAACCGCCTGGGCCAGCCCCTCCCCTCCTGGCTCCGAGAGGAGCTGCAGAGCAGCAGCTGGAGCTGAGACCCTCCACACCCACCCACTCACCCACCCACCCACCCACACACACTCACACACACACACACACTGTTCCGACTGGACTGGACCACCACGTCGGGGGGGGGGGGGGTAGACTAGGGGGTTGCATCCTTTACGAACACACACCAGTCACAGGGTGGAGGAGGAGAGAGGGGGTGGATGTGCACACCCTTTGTTTTGGACTATGGACTCCTCCACCCTTGCGATCGCTGCTGAAGCCAACAGTGTCATGGTAAGAGGATGGGGGGGTGTAATGGGGGGGGGTCTGGGAATGGACTGCTCACTGCTCCCCCCCCCCCTACCTCCATTATGTACAGGCCTATTGTGTTCATGAAGAACCATGAGGTCTAACCCTTCCGTCTCTTAGACTGGTACAGAGAGAAGCCTTGAACAAGCAGTTTCAACCCTCGGCCTTCTACAACAGGATGTGACCTAACAGGATATCCTGTGAACCTCTGAAGCGCATGAATGAATTGACCCAGGGCAAAATATCTGCGAGGAGGTGATACACACACACACACAAACTTCTCATTGCGTCAGAAGAATGATTGTAAAACATTGTACATTTTAAAAAGCTGTTGTATATTTTGGGTGACGAAGGCAGGTGGGAAGTGTGACAAGGCGGACCAAGCTTGACAGCGTATCGGACTGTTTTCACAACAGAGTTGTGCGAGATTGGATGGATGGTGTGTAAATCCCAGTCCCCCTACTCCAGTGTCTCCCTCTCTCCTGCACCTCTGCTTGTGGAGCTAGCTTGGTCAGGGGGTGCTCCGGTAAGACGCAACATAAGAGTTCAGTGTAAAACTCAGTGCACGTTCTCCCTCACTCTCACAGGTTCTACTCACTCTGACTTGCTCTGTGTGGAGATGGACTACTCAGAAAGAAAGGGAGCGAGAACGAGAGAGAAGTAAGGGGGAATCTAGGGCGAGAAGGAGGGAGAGAGAGAGAGAGGTTGGTGTGTGTCTTTTTGCCTGTGAGGTGTCTGTCAACAGGAGCTGCTGTCTTGTTTTCTGTTTATTTTGTAAAAACTGACGAAAAGCCCAACGTTGTATCATCTCTAATAAATGTATAGAGAGGTTGGAACTGAGGAGTCATCTGTGTTCCTGTCTTCTTCTGCATCTGGGGGTCAGAGGTCACACCAGGGGGGCAGTAGAAAGCTGACATCTGTGAGATGGTGGTGAATGAGATGTCAGAATGTGGACCATGACTGAGCCTGAGTAATGTGTGTTAAACCAATCCTTTTATGAAATGTCAATTCCACAGTGCCAGATTTTCCTCATTCAAAATAAAAATTCTATTTTTTACTGTCCGAGCCACAGAATGCAATTGTTCTACAAAATCTCAATGTTTATAGTTTCAGAATAGATGGATACCTACAGTAAGGAAAATGAGCAAGACTGCTGTTTCAACGTTGGTTGTTCTGTGAATAATGTAATGCAAATCAAATGGCTGGTGTCATCTCATCATTTGGACACAAATGTGACTGACTGTTTCACAAGAGTGGGCTGCAACAAGACAATCGCAGTATTTGACTAGGAAACCAAGCCTTATAGATCAAGAGGGTGAATAACGGTTTTGCCAAATGTTTTAGGACAAGATTTGATGGACCAAAGTGAAAAGGCTAGTGGAAAATTAATTTATGATGTTTGTATTCATCCTGAATTAGATTGTATCAGTTTACATAAAGATGCTCAAAATGTCTGAACTGTTTCCCCTACTTTGTAGTTTCTTACAACTATAATTTTACTTTTGCCATAAAATATAAAACCAGTAGTAGTAGTTATCAGTCTATGCTAAATTGCCACATTTACATCCTCCCTGTCCACTCTAAGGTACTGTAAAAGAGCGTATTTGTGGAGTTCCTGAAGTCTGGACGCAGCACTGAGACGGCTCTTCTCAGGGTTATCAATGATCTGCTGATGAATCTCCTGCCTTTGCTTGACCTCAGTGCAATTTTCTGGACAGTTGACCACTCCATCTTCATTGATAGCTTGCAAGTCAATGTCCTGACTGAATACTCCTTTGGCAAGGCCAGGTCCTGAACACCTCAGGTGTCCCACAAGGCTCTGTTCTTGGTCCCATCCTTTTTATTATCTGCATGTTCTCACTGTCAGGACATCCGTAAAATGGTCTCTCCTTTTTCTGTTGTGCTGATAAAATACAGCTCAACATTAAACGACCCCCTTTCCCTCTACCTTACCCATCTCTCCGCCTGTCTTGAGGAGATTAGAGCCTGGATGAAGCAAAACGACTTCAAACTAAACTGCTTCAAACTAAATAGCACAACACTAACGCCCTCTTTGTTGGTTCCAGCCCAACAGTTTGGGCCATCCCCTATGAAACTGAACATCTTCCTCACATACATCGCATATGGCATCAACACCTGTGCAAAACCTCTTTCTACCTTCTCGAAAACATTGCCAGAGTCTGATCTTCTCTTTTGCTGCCAGTCTCTTCAAGACTGAATTTTTGCAGTACACGTCTCTTTACAAGCTCAGACTGCAAACTAGAAAGGCTCCAGAACATTCTCACAGAGCCAGGATCCTGATAAGTGTGGAAACACCACCACATGACCACTATGCAATGCGTCCATGAAACAGCACTCCCTTAAAGAACTCGCCCCATAATCCCCCACATCCTTAAATATTCTCTGTTATGTTCACAAAAGACTTGTTGGTCCAATGACTTAACAATTTAATGTTATATTAGCCTTTATATAGCCACTACACCAAGAAACATTCAGGTTAATGTAATAAGAAAGAAATATCCCTCAACCAATAGGTCAGTAGCTCATTTGGATTCCTCTCTGATACATCTTCAATGTGCTTCTCAGAACACAAACGACAGATTTCATCATGTGTATTCTGTTCTCAAGGACAGAAGTTTTGAATTTTCTAGAAGGACAAAGCAAGATGAACAAACCTCAATCTCTCATTCAATCATGGTAAGTGGAACATTTCAAACATGTCAGTATTGTTTGTGAGGGTAAGCTCATATATACCATAGATACAGTATAACTCACCAGAAAATCATAATTCACCACAAGACACTGGTGATTCATAACAGTAGAAGAGCTTCTGGTTCTGTCGTTAAGGACAGCTGTCCAACTCCCCCACCACCCCCCAACATGCATCAGGGACCTCAGCCTCGCCTCACCTCAACCTCCCGCAGCGACCAGCAGAGGAACAAGGTTAGACAAGCATTACTTTCACTTACCCAGCCCCCAAGTGGGACTAATCACCTCTCCCAGTCTTATTAAGGGCCTGCACCTCTTCTGTCTTCCAGCTCTGACCACAGCGCTGTGATAAACCCTCTCCACGTACCACATCATGGTCAGTGTTGAAATGTTGCCAAGGTTCCAATACAGGCTTTTAAAATTTAAGACAGCATTATGCAGAGCTGTCTGTAATTTACCTTCGCAGACTAAGGATCTTGTAGAAGGTGTTTGTACACCATTTATAATTGTCCTTGCAGTTTCTACTTCAGAATTGACAATCTTGACTCTGACTTGTGGCCATTCCGACTACTATGTTGTTACAAATAATGCACAATGTACACCTTTGTAACCTTTAATCCAACATGATTAGATAGGGTAAAATGTAACTTCTTAATCAAATGTACAGTCATGACCATATCATTTGTCAAAGGGTTCTTTCAAGAAATGAACCAATCTAACCAGTAGAGGGAGACAACGTTTCTGTAATAGAACAGAAAAGAATACCTTATCTAAGTCTTACAACATTAACACGTGGATCTGTAAAATACATGACAGCCACTGTGTGCTTGTGTATGTGGCTGAATGCCTGTGCTCATCTATGCTGCGGATGCTGATTTGTAGAGATAGCACTATGGTCACCATATGGGTGATATCTGCAGGGGAGTGGGAAAATGGGCCTTAAGCCAGGCATGTAGGAACACGTGTGTGTGTGTGTGTGTGTGTGTGTGTGTGTGTGTGTGTGTGTGTGTGTGTGTGTGTGTGTGTGTGTGTGTGTGTGTGTGTGTGTGTGTGTGTGTGTGTGTGTGTGTGTGTGTGTGTGTGTGTGTGTGTGTGTGTGTGTGTGTGTGTGTGTGTGTGTGTGTGTGTGTGTGTGTGTGTGTGTGTGTGTGTGTGTGTGTGTGTGTGTGCGTGCGTGCGTGTGTGCGTGTGTATGCATTTCACACCAGGCCCAACACAGCTGAGACCTGATTGTGTCATTAACACAGTACTGCCACCCTGCCCCCATGTCATTACTCTGAACCAATCATGTGCCAACCAACGGGCCCATCGCTATAGTAACAGATACCAATCATCCACATTAGAAATACATTTACATCTGTATGTTGGCATTCTACCATATTAATAACACATTACTACTTTCTTCTGGTTCACACCAACATGACTAGAAATAGCCAAATAATTTCCAATTCGATGTACTTATATAGTTACATCTACCAATATTCAATGAATGACCAATCAGTTTTATTTGCAGTTAATCAAGCATACTCAGACCATAGTCATCCTGTCTTGATAGAGATATTGAATGTGGAATACTGACATAGGACACGCACCTCAAATCTCCCTAAAGATCTGGGTCACCTTGGAAACTGGATGGACGAGTTCCGGCCTGCCGGTGTGTGTGCGCACATATGCATGTGTGTGTTTGTGTACTTGTTCGTGTCAGTGTGAGAGCATGAGCCTGTGTGTTGTTTGTGTCAGGCTTTCACACATGTTCTTTTTGTGTTTACAGTGCAGTGATGTCTCCATGACCCTGTCTCAAACTTCTATGTTATTTTCAAACTGGAACCCGAATGCTAAGCCTTTGCTGGACGGCCTCTAGAATCCTAGGATGAGCACACGCACACACCCACACACACACACACATAGGATCTGTCATAGCATGTTACATTTCAGGACTAGTGATGTGTGCTGTGGCCCTTTGACGTGGATTACAGGCTGTGTGTGAATAGAAACGTCCTTCTATTAATCAATTCTACATCTGGGTTCGGATCACAACCTAACAGCTAAGCTGTGATACTCTGTGATTTAATGTTGGGCATCCTTGAATAATAGTTGGATTTACAACTGAACTTTTGTCAGACCTATTCTAGATCACTTACATAACTATAGATATGTCATATGTGTACAATGAAGTTCACCGAGTTGGTCAGATACCTAAGGCAGGCTAACATACTACACTTAGTGTGAATCCACAATGAGTGAATGCTGTGCCATGTACCTGTGTTCAGAGACCCCAAAGGATCGGTTCCGCAGGTGTACAGACTGTGAGCGTGTGTACCCACACCACAATCAGAATCTATTTTATTCACTATGCAGGATATACAAACACATCATTTACTTTTGGCAGGAGAGAGCAAACAGAACATATATGTAACATAATAATAATATTGGTAAAACAGAATACAAAATATAATGTAAAATACAAATGAGATACAAATAAGATAAAAGTAAAAGTGGGCACTAGCTGTACAGATGGGGGGGGATATAACTGTAGTAATGCAGTGGGCGTGTCTGGTGGTGGTGGTGGTGGGGGGGGGGGGTGATGTGTGCTTAGGTGTGTGTTTTCAGAAGAAGGAAAGGGAAGTGTATTCCAAGAGACACCTGCCGAGTTGTGAACTTTGGAACTGTGCCGTCACGTCAGAGGCTGGGGTGGATACAGGTGAGACCCAGCGTTTCTTCAGTCAGTTCATAGGGAGGTTGGCACAGACAGAAACACGGGCGAACAAGTCTGAGGACCTGGAAACTAAGGAAGAACAAACCAAAGCCTTCTACTACCTGCTGGCTGTCAAGGTAACCCTACACAATACTGAGGTGTGAGAATGTACCGTGCACTTCGGATTGTTTCATGACTTTAATGCAGTGGGAACACAATTTCAGGTGTAATACAGGTAGTTGTCTGTTTAGCTATGTGCGTGTGTATGTAAAAAGGGGAAACAAATATCAACTTAAATCTTTCAATAAATTCTGTGCTGGATATATGTGGAGTCATGGAGGAGTTATGGTGCAGTTGGTTAGGGAGTTTGGCTAGTAATCAGAAGGTACCTGGTTTGAAACCTGGCGCTGTGTCAACTTGACGTTCTGTCCTCGGTCGAGGCACTTCCCCCTACTTGCCTCAGGGGGGAATGTCCCTGTACTTGCTGTAAGTCGCTCTGGATACGAGCGTCTGCTAAATAACTAAATGTAAAAAATGAATAAATGTATGACATCATTAATCAGAAGTGGTATTTCTCTCTTTTGGAGAGTGTTAAATTAGGTGAACTTCAAGCTTATTGCGAAAGAAAAGTGTGACTTCAGTCTAGGTCCTCATTTTCCCCAAAGAGAGAGAGAGAGAGAGAGACAGAGACAGAGAGAGACAGAGAGAGAGAGAGAGACCTAGGACCCAAGCATGATGAGTACATGTGCTTTAAGGTCTCTCCAAGGCATGGCAAGATAACTCATATTTATAGTGAACAGAGATAAGACACAGCTGGCATGCAGACAAGCAGGCAGGCTCAACCCCTCTGATGTCACATTTCATCCCGGTCTTAACACAGGGCATGAGAACACAATACCGACCAGGATAACGATGGGTATTAAAATGTAGGCGATGACTTGGAGACTTGACTCAGTGCCAGTAGAACATGTTTTATTACGATGCTAAACCTGGTCAATCCTTCAAGGTCTCCCACAGTATTCCCCCAGGCCAAAAATAGCAGAAAATATGAGCAGAAAATAGATTAGATTATTTGTCAATCCTGTTCTCCATCCTGTACTCACCATCATTATTATTGCAGATAACGTGTTTGCGTATTCAAATCACCATGTTGCGATTGCACGGAAAACTTGAGGAAAATAAGTACAAAGCCAGAAGAGGAGGAAGACAGATTTCTATTCACTCCCAAAAAAACTTCCCCATATTCTTTTTCAGCGTTGATCTCTGTAATTACATCTGAACACGTGATGCAATCGTGTCTTTCCTGTCACTTACCATTGTCAGTTCCCTGTAAAATGTATATATTTTTAATTTATTTATAATATATAATAAACCGGCTCAGGGAGGTGATGGTTGGAATATGGCGTTGCTGAAAAGCATGACTGTTATCCCACAGTGATATCTGATGTCACCCTACTTCCTCAACAGCGTGATTTGCGGCCCGCATAATCATTCACTGATGAATGCGCCACATGAGTGTCTCGTTATCTATCTAAAACGCTCTTACTCTCTCATTTTTCTTCCTTGTAGTTGCACACGCATACCCTCACACTGATACACGGAAATGCACCACAAACACACCTAAACCAACACACGCACCCGGATGAGGGCCGTGTGCTGTGATCCGTGCATTAAGAGATACCAGGGATCATTTGAGATTTGGCGCTGAGCATCTCATCTTGATGATACTTCGGGCGGCAGAGCTGTTTCTGTACTGACTGACCAACTAGTGGCTTTGGGACGGGCAACAGGATCTAACTGGGTTTCTTTACTACGATTTCCCTCTGGCTCTTTGCTCACTCTTTTGAAATACAACCCCTTAATCCCAACACATCTGTCACCCCCCCCCCCACACACACACACACACACACACATCCAGATGTTAAGTCTAAAGTTAATGAGAGTCCTCCTTCTAATGCTGAACTCCCCCCCCCCCTCCCCCAATCTACACAACCCCCCGCCCCTCTCCGTTATCTGACGTAAGCAGTACCGCCACACTCAATGTAGTCTTCCACACAGACGTCGGACCTCACTCCACACAACGGAGTGCTTAGAATGGGCCGCAGAAAATAATACGTATGATATTACGTGCAATGCATTTGTTGCGGAGGGGTGGGGGTCTTCGATCAGACAATCACCTCGGTTGCCTGTGCCTAGACACGCCCCTGACCCCGCATATCATTTAGAGACCTGGAGACATCTCCCTAACCGCTGCGCTGCCTATTAGCATTGAGTAATTAGGTCTATTTTTGCTGCTTGTGTCAGACTTATGCTGTCATTAGCAGGCATGCCCGTCTCAGCGCTTCGCCCAAAGGTAAACAAGCTCTGTAATTTGATATTCCCGACAAGCTTGCTGGATGGCAGCCAGTGATGTCTTATTTCTCTGACCCCATCAAACGCTGTCCTCGAGTCCACAGGGTATTCAATCTCCATCATCTCCCACCTGTTGCGTGGTGAGGAGAGACCCTTTTGTCATAGTTACCATTCCCTCTTCCTGCGCAGCTGAACCCAGATGCCCCTGAGCCAATAGTTTGTCAGCCTTTATTGTTGCATCTAAATAGAGGCTTGTTTTGTGGGCGGACCAGAGCTTTTGTCTTATCTGATTGTGCTTCACTGTACAGGTCATCTACATTTAGCTGGTGGGGAGGAAAGTGGGATTTCCTGTGTAGCGCCGTTCCTGACATGCTTCACTAATCGATCAAACTTTCACCAATCAATAGAGCTAGTCATTAGATTCTACTTAGTATGTGCTCATGCGGGCTTGCTATTGATGAAAGTAGATTGTGTCTGTCAGGTTGAATAGATTTTCGAGGTCAGAGGAGAAAGTACTGGCTAAATGTCTCTTGTGAGGAAGCCAGAGAGAGCTCCACCTATAATCTATCTGCCTTAAGAGGGGTCATGAGCTGGGATCTCTTTCTCTGAGATGGTTGAAACCTCATTTCTGCTTGACTGTCACTATCTACGTTTACATTCTTTTGCCCTAGAAAAGATAGATCCAGACCTAAGCCAGATGTCTTCCTATATGCAGATTGATCCTTCTTATTAAAATACACTGAATTTAGTCACTCTGTTATGTTAATGGTGACAGACAAAACCCTTTTTTAAATCAATGGTGTACAGTACATTATAATGAGCGCAGGCATGTGGATATTAAAATGATGTATATGTAGTGTAAAGACAATTAATGGAATATCCATAGATTTAAGCACAAATCTAAAAATGACACAGGCAAAGGAGGCAGATGATGTCCACATCTTGGAAAGGATTATCCAGTACATTGATATATTCCATGTATATCATCTCCAAAGAGCCGCGGCGCACAGTGAGGAGGCCTTGCGTCTACGTGTGAAAGCAGACGTTTCTCTTGTTACATGACAACCATGAACATTCTCAGCTGATGAACCGTCTGTTGCCTTTCAGGGACTTGAAAAAAATGAACATTCAACAGAGTCCCATTGAGTATTGCAGTTGCCATAGCAACAGGGACCGAGTGATGGGGTGTGGGTAAGGCAATAGGGGTTAGAGCTGGTGATATATATAAGTGTATACTGTATATATATATATAGTGTGTGTGTGTGCGAGTGGGAATAAAGAGGGAATGGGAAATGATGCTTGTGAGGAAGCGAGAGAGAGAGAGAGACCAGACCACACAAATAGAGAGAGCGTCTATTTTGAGGGGGCGGCAGTTATCATCGTGAAAAACATATCTCTTTTTTTTCCCAGTGCATTCATTCATGCATTTTCCTCCCTCTTTTTCTTTTTTTTCTTTCCTTTTCTCTGTCTCGCTCTCTTCCAGGTGGATGGAGTGACAATGACACTGGCTGCCTGACTATCTCTCCTCATTATCATTCCCCCTCCCCCTCCATCCATCCAATCCCCTCCTCCCATCTCCCCCACCACCACCGCCATACACAGCCAAACAGCCACCTCCATCCAGCTCTGCCTCCTATCCACGCTCAGTCTCCACCAGAGGGAAATTGAAGATTTGCGAGGGGCAGCCTCACATTTGTAATCAGATGAAAGAAGGGATTATCTCAAGGTTTCTTCCATCTTGTTCACGGCCGGAGCCGCGATAGAAAGAGGAGAGAGGGATAGGGGAGGGGTGGAGGAGGAGGAGACTGGAAGGAAGCAAGCAGGAGGGAGGGAGGGCATAGTAGATGGTGCGTGGCAAGAGGAGGGAGTCACCTGTGGATGTAGAGGGGGCAGCCGCTTCTCCTTCTCCTCTGCGAGATTCTGGACTGACGTCGGTCCCTCAGGAAGCTGAGGACGGAGCCTGGTGAAAGAGAAGAGGTGAAGAGCGAGACCAGAGACTCTGAGCACAGACTGAAAGGTAAGCAGGCATTACTGGTCTGCTTTCTGTGGTTCTTGTCCTGAGGTACCTGACAGTTATATTTGACGGTTGTGTTCTGGAGAGTATCATGTTTCAGGGAGCGTGTGTGCATGTGCGCAAGTTCCTGTGCATGCTCCTGTTTGTGTGTGGTTTGGGGGGGGGGGGGGCGTCGTTTCACCCCAACAGGGTATTTTTAGCACCTTTGAGGTATGAAAGGTATCCATGCAGGCCTTGAACAAGTGAGTCAGGTATACAAGCAACAATTGGCGATATTAGACTGCTTTCTCAGAGTCATTTTTCCATCTGAAGCACATTTACTCTTTTAGGTTTTCAATTGGCATGCTTTTGCGGAAGATTACAGATTTGGATCATATTAGGCAACAAAACAACACGATCATATGACATCATTTTATTTCTTGATGAACCTTTAATTTCCTGACCTAGGACACCCGATCTGCAGTCATCCTACTCCCTTTAACAGCAGTTTTCACACAGTACATCTCAAGCTCCTTGATGTAGTAGAATCAGTGAGTGTGATGTCAAGCACTTCCTTTAGAAGAGCTGCACATCTCTTCAGAGCTGACAAAGCGACTTCTGATCTGAGGACCCAAGCTGATAGCTACCCAACATGGTGCCTTTCCAAAAATACATAACAATAGTAATAAAGAATCAAAGCCTGATTAGAGAACCACTTGCAATTTAGGGAGGTAATTTACTAAATTAGTGTGATATTTCACAAAGCTTATTGATATCAGGAGTTTCTAACCAAATGGCATGCCAGTGGCATGTTTCAGAGATAAATATAATCCCAGAAAACGATTCCAGCGTCTGCCATATTACAGGATATGATATACTTCCCAAATGGTTTCTATTCATATGGTGTGTTTCTATCTTCCAGTATGGTTCTTGATTGTATTGTGCAGACAGGTGCCTCCTATACTCAGGCCTGAGGGGACTAAGAGTCAGAGTCAGATGGCTCAGCAGGTTAAGGCATTGGCCTCATGAGCGGAAGGTTGTGAGTTTGAACCCCGACTGTGGCTTTGTGTTGTTGTGTCCTTGGGCTAGGCACTTCACCCTACTTGCCTCAGGAAGATTGTCCCTGTACTTACTGTAAGTTGATTTGGATATAAGTGTCTGCCAAATGAGTATTATTATTCACTAATTCGGAGTTAGGACAGCTCACTTCCACACTTTGATGTTCTTAAAAGGCATCCCTTTTCTATCAGGGAGGGAGGGACAAGACCTTTCAGAACTAGAAAACAAGAGCCATTTTGTACTGTAGCATGATGAGGGTGGTCACCTCTGCTTCTGAAAAGTTTGAAACATCCTTGCTGTACGATGGAACTCGGACTAAGGAGATTCAGCATTTTGGCCTCCGACTAATGCTTTCAAAGAGGGTATGTTTCTCTTGTAAGCTTATGGATAAAGACAGCTGATCCAAAACTAATCTGAAGGGCCTAATCTCTGTCTCTACCAGGGTTACCTGAGCACTGTCCATGCCCACCTGTCTTCTCCAACCAGTACCCTCTTTGCATTTGTCTGGCATTGCAATCTGTTGTCGTAGACAATTAATGCTTTAACACTTTAATGAGATGAAAACCAACATCCGGTAAAAGGATTAAGATGGATTTT
This sequence comes from Neosalanx taihuensis, assembly GCA_030340665.1. Classification (NCBI taxonomy): domain Eukaryota; kingdom Metazoa; phylum Chordata; class Actinopteri; order Osmeriformes; family Salangidae; genus Neosalanx; species Neosalanx taihuensis. Next base: position 9,576,620 of record CM059293.1, on the reverse strand, counting down.
CGATCATTAAAATATCTAGAACCGTCTAAAACCTACAGTCTTCCAGCCGGTTAGTCTCTCCTGTTGTGTTAGGCCTGCAACCCACTTCACCATCGTGAATGAGTCATCATGTGTGAACTAAAGAACCAATTTGGTTAATAGCAAATCACTGTTTTCATTCTGTTGTCATCATGCACTGTGTTGTCTGCTCCGAGAGGTGTGATTATGGGGTCTGAGATCCTCCCGCTGGTAACGTTCTCTTCTCTGGGTCTGTCACAGGGATTTCCCATGGCCGAAGGCGGGCCGCCCGCTTCGGAGATGTTCCCACCAGGGGGTGCCACAGGGTCACTTAAAGGGGCCTTTTCCACCGACCCCCAACCGCCCCTCTCCGAGAGCTGCGTAGACGTGCTAACTCCCCCACTGCACCAAGAGGCCCCAAAGACATCCAGTGACCATCAGACATTGTTTCCTCAGAGAGACTGTGCTGGGAGCAGTCAGGTGGACAGTCAAAAGTCACCTGTGGACCCCCAGTGTACCACCCAACACCCGGCGGCCCCGCTTCCACCGAGGACTTCAGCCCGCCCGCACAGCATAGCTGAGGAAAACGCATCGCAGAGCCTGGGAGGCGTTGCGAATCATAGCCTCCAAGCCGACCAGAGCACGATGCTGTCTGTGTGTGGGGGAGCCCAGGCAGTCTCCTCCTCCTGCACCTCCCAGAGAGACCTGCGATGGGACAGGCTGGCACCAGGATCACTGCCTGTTCAGAGGAGTCATTCCGACTCCCTCCATCTGGTCAGGGAGGTCGGAGGCCCGTCGCCGCATGGGGAGACCGGTTGGCCTGGTTACCATGGAAGAGACTCCCCTCAGGAGGCCCTTCTTCAGGCCCACCCCATGTTAGCCTGCAAGCAGGCCATGCAGCTGCAGCACTGCAACACAGTCACCACCACCTGCCGTGGGGGAAACAGCGGTGGAGGTAGCCCCAAACAGCAGCCTCCGGGCAGGTGCGTCAGGACGTGCAGCTCTGGTCCTTCTAACCCGATGTCGGAGGTCTGCGGAGACGCCCACCACCACCCGCACTGTGAAGAGGGTATGTGTTACAGCACGTTCGTCCACCATGGGACCCTGGAGGACACGTTTGCTGCCTACTGCCACCCCCAGCCCATCCCGGTCCCCGCCCAGCAGGTGCCACGCCTAGCCGGGGTGGAGTCCGATTACCGTGACCCAAGATTGATGGCGCCTCACCCGGCGGCTAACCTCCTGGCCCTCCCACGCCTCATCTCCTCCGTCAGTGAGACGGGGCTGGATGCCAAGCGGATGCTGCGCTGCTGCAAACTCAACTGCACCTGGGTTGGACCACTGCCCCCTGGAGGCGGAGGGCAACCGCAGGGGGAGGAGTACAGCAACTGCTGTACCAGAACCACCACAAGGGAGACAGGGACCATGACAGCCTGCAAGGAGCTCAGGGACATCGGGGTGCAGACAGTCCATGCCCCCGAGCCTCCCCCGGCCCACGTCTTCCCCCAGGTCTGCCTGGTCGAGGACTCCCCGGACAGGGCTGGGAACGCCAACGGAGTGGGGGAGGTGGCGAGCGGCGGCCTGAAGACCCCGGTGAAAGAGGTGAAGTGGGACGCGGAGGGAATGACGTGGGAGGTGTACGGGGCGTCTGTGGACCCTGAAGAGCTGGGATTGGCCATTCAGCGGCACCTGGAGCTGCAGATCAAGGAGACGGCTGGGCGGGCTGCCAAGCTGTCTCGCCAAGACACCGTCACCTCGCGCAAAGGCAGCACTGACAAAGGGCGCCGGAGGAAAAGAGCCGGGGTGATGGCCTCCATCCGCAATCCTGTCTGCTGCGCCCGCTCCAGCACTGCAGTAGACTGACGGAGGACAGAAAGAGGGACTGAAACCCCCCGAAACACTGTGCTCCTTGGCCAAGATGGCTACTCATACACTCAATATTGTGACCCAGAGTTAGCCTAGAATGATCTGTTTCACAGCAAGGGAAAGCATGTGTCCTAACATGTTTCCAAGGACCCACTAATATATGAGTGATTCTATAATTAAGGGTACATTTCAGAACAGTTGACAGGAGTAACACAGTTGACAGGACACATTAGGGATGTGTGGCACAGTTGACATGTAACACAGTTGATCTTTCCTCAATTTTTGGCCTTTGTGCTAGCTAAAGATGTTGAAAAAGGCACCACATGACCATAATCAAGTCATATTTCTGTGTGCTATATTACATTTTTATCATTAAAAAAATCTCAAATCAGTACACAAGAAAATGTTGATAACACAGTTGACGAACAATTAATCCACTCCATGTGTAGACAATAATTTTGATGAATTATTGACAAGGAGGAGTTTATTTACCACATTGTCTACAAGGTTCCCACCAAAAAGGATGTACCTTCAGGAAATGTGAGCCATGTGACTTTGGAGCAAACCATTGCTGATTTATAGGGGTTTTATCAATGGGTAACACAGTTGACAGTGATTTCTTGGACACACATAAAGTGAATAATTTCATATATTTTAATGTTTTAAATATATTTTAAAACAGCTTTATTATGTTTTAATACTTATTTTTGAACAATTAAAGCTGAAATAATACATAAAAACATGTATTTTATTGTTAAGTTTTAAGAGCAAACATTGCTCATTTAAGAATTCGGACAGCACAAAAATGGCAAATTCCAATATATAATTAGCATTTTCTTCTAAATGAATTATGGAACCTGTTAACTTTTAGTATTAAATGAAAGAGGAATATCATCCAATATCAAATTGGTCATTGTTTGAAATAATGACCAATAATATTTGGTAAAATTGACAAATACACCCCATGGACTTGAAATGTACCCCTAATTTTAGAATCACTCTTATAGGAAAACATTACAAATGTAGGTAATGAATGCAGGACAAGTTACATGTAAAAGAAGGTTTCTTATTGCTTTATTATAAGCTTAAAGTGTCGGTTTTAAGCCTATTCTTCTTTAATTCGCTACAATGTTATTACATTTTGAGAATGCCCCTCCAATATATTCTAGTTGGGTCATTAGGCTACATTGCCTGGCTAAAGTTAGCCTTGGTCTTTGGATAGGAATAGCAAAAAAGCCCCAAAAGAGAGAAATAGGCTACTGTATAATAGCAATCATTGATATACTGTGCCTCATCATCCAAAGAAAACAATATCTTTGGATGATCTGCCATAAGTGGTAGTTTACACTGGTCATTTGGAGAAAAGTACCAAGAAATGAAGCTTTATGTAATCTGTTTTGTACCCTATTTCAACGTTTCATGTTTTCATTATCAATGTACTTTGGGCAAATAGGAGGATAATTGTGTGTGCGTTATTATTGTGTTTTTCAGTCTAAATCCACAGCCACAAACAGGTTTAACTGGGGTGAGGATTTGGTGTGTGTTTAGCTGAGTGTAACTTGTTCATTCACAGATAATGGCAACAGAAAAGATGTGAAAATCTATCGTGAGTCCAAATATTATTAGAAATAGAACTGAATCTTCACAATGTACTGTGCTATAATAACCATTGGTGACAGTGTGCTAACCTGGTGTTGCAGAATTAATACGGTAATTGGTCAGTTTGATTGATCTGTAACTAGGAATGGCGTGTAAGTTAAAAGATGTACTGAATTAGGTTAAACAGTGAAAAGATTTGTATTAATCCAGAGCAGACAAACAAAACAATCTTAGAACCAGATTAGAACATATTTGTACTGTAAGATAATTTCTGCAGTGTGGTATATAACAGTTCAGTCATTAAATTGCATATTGTTTTGGTTAAACTACTTTACAAGTACATCGTCACCATTTGAATCTTGGACCTGGCCTTGTGTTGTACATTGACTTACCATAGTAAGTCAATTAAGAATCAAGTTAGGACATTTTTTTGTTCCATACAGTTTAATATTAATTTTACTATTAAGGACAACAGGTGTGCCACCTGATGCAAGATATTGGTCAGTATTGGTGAGTTGTGGTGGAGGAGGCCATATTTGACAGGAACTTTGTAGATTGTTGCTGCTTTCTATATACAGTCTGTATACTGTAGTTATGTCTGATTTCACGATGGAAATGTAATGTATCTCAAAATGTGTTTGACTAACTCTTAATGCCAGCAATAAAGTATAGAAATACATAATGTGTCTTTTCTCTGGGGGGGGGGGGGGGGGGGGGGCAGTAGCCGTGGCTTCTGAGAAGCAGCTTTGAGTGAATGTCAGGAAAAAAAATGTCAGTGTTGCTTTATTGTGAAGTCTTCTTGAAACACCTCATGTCAGACATTTTGTCCATTGTGCTGCAAGGAACATCTATAAGGATTTTTTAGATCGCTGGTTCATGTCAATCCTCCGTGACACATGTGGATAAATAGTTTCTCTATCCCCCATAGGTCAAAGTGGTTTCAATACCTCACTGCTTGGGATGCATCAATAAACATACACGGTGCTTCGACCCTAGAATAAAGATATATGTTAATGACCCCATCTAGTGGAGTTTCCACGCATTTATTTTGGTTATTTTTCTATTTTATATATTGTGTTGCGAAATCGAGTTCATTGATGTGTTACTTCTGTCTGCAGATTCGTTATGTTTATTCTGACATTAATACAAAATAAAATACAAATGTAAGCCTTTCCAGTTCCACGCTTCTGACATTAATACAAAATAAAATACAAATTTAAGTGTTTCCAGTTCCACGCAGCGAGCAGCGCACCACCGAAGAGGCGGGGCTAACAGACGTCAATCTAAACATTGTCAAAATGGCAGCGACCAGAAGCAACGTGGATGAGATTCGGGATAGAGTCATTTTACAAGAATTTGGTGTTCGGAATGTAAGTAGATGGCCAGTCTTCTTGCGTAGAGATCAAACTGTTTTATGTCGAGGATTGGAAAACGTCAGTGTTGATGAGACTGTTAACTTGCATGGTTCAGTAGGCTGGTTCAAGCTAGCTAACGTAACATCACCGGTGCTGCTGGTTCACATGTGACTGATGGCTCGGAAACATGTTCTGATAAGTTGTTTTCATGCTGAGCTTTTACACCAAACGATTTTCACAGTCCCCGAATAAAAACTGAAAGTCTTAAGTGAATCTTTAGTAAATCTAGGAGTTTTACTGTAGTCGCGGCGCGTTCCCGTCATCTCGATCGTTAAATTTTATTTAAATCATCTGCGCTGTTTCATGTCAGTCTTTTCCTAGTCTTGGGTTTGCGATCTTATCAAACATGTTTGTGGCAGTTTTGTAACACAATCAACAACCAATAGACGAAGAGCATGATAGGGAAAAATTGCTCCAAGAATCTATCTGTAGTCTTGTAACTAGTGATAGTCTGAAACTAGTCTGTGACTCAAAACTTTAAACACTTGTCTTTAGATGTGAGCAGGTGTGATCTGATAGTTTTCCAAGAGTCTTTTCCAAATCTTTCCAAAGTCTTCTGATGTGTGGGTAGCATTTAGCTAACTTTAGATTTGTTTAATGCCAATGCTTGTAGGTTCATACAACTGACTACCCTGGCAATTACCCTGGCTACGATGATACATGGAATATGCAGAAGTTCCAAAAGGTAACTTCTTTGAGACCTAAATGTATTTTGCACGTGCCAAAATTAAAATGCCTAGGAGCATTATTGTAAAATCACTGAATCAATCATAATAAATAACAAAAAACACGTTTTGTTGCAGAATTTCCGAATCAATATCGTGGAAATGGATGAGACATCCATGGAGTTTGACATGGTTGGAATAGATGCTTCCATTGCAAATGCCTTCCGAAGGATAATGCTGGCTGAGGTGATTGTGTTCAAGATTGGCTGTGGCTGTATTTAAAGTGCATGCATGACGAGTGACGACTTTGGCTACCAGTGACGTATTATCTTTCCCCTCTCAGGTTCCCACCATGGCAGTTGAAAAGGTTTACATCTACAACAACACATCGATTATTCAGGATGAGATTCTGGCCCACAGACTGGGCCTTATCCCCATCAAAGCTGATCCTCGTTTGTTTGAGTACAGAAACATTGGTACATTTCTCTCTTTTTTCCGCCTCTTTCTAGTTCATGTCTAGTAATTCAGCGTAAGGCTTGAGACTGTCCCAAGGCTTAGTATTTTCCTTTTCTCAGGGGAGGAAGGAGGGGAAGAAGAAGGAACAGAAATAGACACAATTCAACTCCAGCTGAAAATCAAATGCACCAGGAACCCCAGGGCACCAAAAGACTCGTCTGACCCTAAAGAGCTGTACCTAAACCATATGGGTAAATCTGAATGTTACACCTTCATACAAATACATTGCTCTCACTTGAAGCATCCCAAAGCCTACAACTAATGCTATTATAATGTGAAGATCGTAAACATCCTTATTAGGACCATGTGCATGAATACCCTTAGATACAGCTCCGTTTCAATCAATAAAGAACATGGCGTTCCCGTGCGTGGTCGCTCATTTGCCCCCCTTGGCTTTCTACCCAGTGTACTCCAAGGACATGAAGTGGGTCCCTATTGGGAACCAGGCTGACGTATTTGCCGACGCCAACATCGGCCCTGTCCACGGGGACATCCTGATAGCACAGCTCCGGCCTGGACAGGAGCTTGACGTTGTCATGAGCTGTGTGAAGGGCATCGGTGAGATACATTCCTGTCAACTCGGCACACTGGGAATATTCATTAGCTTAGATGGATTTAATATTTGGTTATGCACAGTATGTTTTCGACCTGTAAAATCTGAAGGCTTTTCAAAGAACTTCAAATATATCTGTCTAGTAAGTTTGTCTTGCTGTTCTGATTGGCTAGCTTGTGCTCCAATCCCGCAGGTAAAGACCATGCGAAGTTCTCACCTGTGGCAACAGCCAGCTACAGACTTCTGCCTGAGATCACTCTGCTGGAAACTGTAGAGGGGGAGAAGGCAGAGAGGCTCAAGCGCTGTTTCTCACCTGGGGTCATTGAATTGGAAAACTGCAACGGTAAGAACTTGATGCATGAATGTTTAACATAAGATTAGATTAACCTTTTATTTGTCCTCCAGGGGGTGGAAATTGCAGTTCACAATTAGCTTTACCTTCCATAATTACTGTTGCTTTATTGTTCGCACCCCTTAGGTAGACTACTGTATGTCAGAGACTCACCTTACATTTGTCATTTGTTCGGCTAAAAGCTCTTATAGCTCTTCCCTTGGCACTTATTGGTTTCTCACGATGTATGTTTCATAAGATATAAGTTGTTATATGTTTGGGGTCTATCACTTTGCTATGCTTAGTGACCGATGCTCTTTTGTAAAGCTCTCTCTTGTAAGTCGCTTTGGATAAAAGCGTCTGCTAAATGAATAAATGAAAATGTAAGTGTTATACGGTTCATTTGATTTACGGTTGCGGTCCTCTGCCCTGCAGGAAAGGTTGTTGCCAAGGTTGTGAACTGCCGGCCAGACACCTGCAGTAGGGAGGTTCTCAGACATGATGACCTCAAGAATCTTGTAAAGATGGCAAGAGTGCGGGACCATTTCATCTGTATGTTTGCCTGCATATTTAACCATTTACAGTCACAAATTCCACTCCTCTTGCAGCCTGTACAGACACAATAAGGACATGGCAAGCACAACATAACACATATCTTCAGCTATTGTTATTGTAGTCAACATTGTGTGTAGTTTCATTTTCTGTTATTCATCTTTTCTCCTCCCCCCCCCCCCCCCTACAGTTTCTGTTGAATCCACTGGCATCTTACCTCCAGATGTGGTGGTCACGGAGGCTATCAAAGTTCTTATGAGTAAATGTCGGAGATTTCTCAATGAACTCGACTCAGCGGAGGTGGATTGAAAGTGTCATCAGTAGGACCAGTTGCATATTCATTGTATTTCCTGAAAAAGAATGAAACATTGGATTAATCTGGAGAGTGTGTCATGCAACAACGTGATTCAAACTGTTGGATTTGCTCAAATGTACGTCGGTGGAATACTAATGATTTCTATGTTGAAATGGAACTTGTACAGTAGAGTGTTTTATATTCTGATTTGTTGGTCTCATGTTAAAATGTAGAATTTGTCAAGTAGGCCTATAATGATCAAAAAAGAGTAGTAAGGTCAGAGGCCTAACAGAGTTATGTTGCCAGAGATGGTTGATATAAATCTTGATAAACTGACTCCACATAATAAAAGTGTGTCATTAAAACTTACAGCCTTTGTGACTTAATCTATAGTAGATTAGATTCAACTTTAATGTAATTACACAAGAACAAGTACAGGGTAATGACATGAAGTTGGCATCAAGTATCTTAAGTGGGATATACAGAGTATGTACAGGGTATTAAAAGTGATTTGGAAGTACAAATTTACAGCTGTATTGTACGACTTTTTACAGTATTTACAGTGTTGTATGTACAGATGGAAAATGGAACAATTTATTCAGACCACTCCTAAATGTATTCTTATAGTAAGAGTGGTCCATGGGTGCCATCACCATTTGAAAAGTAGTATTGCCAAATTTCTTGCCCAGGCATGTCGTGATGTATAGCACAACGACCCAATTATGTGTATTCAAGGAGCAAAATTATTATTATTATTTTACTGTTTGTTTTGCATTGGGATACCATAAAATTGGGTACTAAAATTGTTGTAGCCATTTTATAAACTCTTATACTGTAGAAAAATTGACGACTCAATCAAGTTATCTTGTTCCTTTACTGAGTTAGGTTGAGTCAATTTATAGTGTGTGTATGCGAGTTAGTGGAAATCTCCAGCCCAACGTATTGTGAATTGATTTGAAGGATTATTTTTCACAGGCGTTCGCATATTTTTCAAGTGGAAGTTGATGAATGGTAACTAATAAGTTATTATTAGTATGTTGTGATGGGAAAAGAGTTCACTCAGCATGACAGTAGTTGTTATTTTGCAACAAGTCAATAAATCATTTTAGTACAATTGGGAGCAGATAACCTTGAATTGTGTTGGGAAAAATAACCTTTTATCTACTATCCTCTGAGTTGTCAAAATATCCAAGTATGTGTAAGGCTTTTTCCCATCATTTTGGTTAAAAGGTATCATGAGGTATTATTAAAAGCGATATGGAGTCTCGCACTTCACGTCTAATATGGTTTTAATGAAAATTGTTGAAAAAGCTTTACAGCGCTCTGGGTCGAAAATAGTGTCCCTAAGGGTGGTTCACAAAGTCCAACTGGCTGTCTCTACCTGACCTGTTTGGAGAAAATAAAAATAAAACAGTTTTAAACATATTGGTAAACAAGGTTGTCTTAACAACAATGACATTAAGAAGGGAGGAAGTTTGTAATACGGACACAAATGCAACTATTTCTAACTATCTCTTCAACTATCTCATTTAAGACCAGCTCTCCCTTCATGAATTTCATTTGGTTGTCTACCAAATTGCATCTTTGTGGATGTTAATAACATTGAACTGATAATAAAATATCATCATCATGACACATGAGTATCTCATCTCATCATGTCACATGAGAAAAGTAGTATACTGACGATGGCGGCCCTGGAGTGGTCATTGTACATTTTCGAATTACTACGATCATGAGGAGAGGGATTATGCCCTTGCCCCCCCCCCCCCTCCAACCCCCCCCCAACCCCCCCCCCCAACACCCCCCTCCCCAAAAAACCTAATGACGTCACTTCCCCACTCTCGAGTCAGATGAAGATGGCGGCTGTTGTAGAGAGAGTTGAAGGAGGTGGAGTGTCCCTGGATTCCGACTCGGTATTTCCGAGGTTGTCAACACCTCCACCCGATCAACCGCATCAGAACAATCCTCTCCTCGGACTCCCTATCGTGGCCATTGAGACCATTCTGAACTTCTTGTCGTACGACGAAATCAGTCTACTACGCTTGGTAAGAAAGAACAAAACAAACTGCAGCAGCAGCTAATGATCAAGCTAGCAAACACTATCTGATCTGAGGTCAAGCAGTGAAAAGCAATGCATTCTTTTTTATTTTGCATGTGTACGTTCACGTTTTGGTGTCCGAGTCCCCCTTATGCAAAATATGATGACGGTTGAAATGGTTGCTGCTCCTTTTTCTGGCCTTTAAATCAACAACACGCAGGAGGTGCTAAGCTAGGCTGGTTAGCCGATGTTAGCTCGTCGCAGGTTACGTGCAGTTGAAACCCGTCTACATTTACATTGAGTCATTTAGTAGAGTATCTTATCCAGAGCGACTAACAGCAAGTACAGGGATATTCCCCCCCTGAGGCAAGTAGGGTGAAGTGCCTTGCCCAAGGACACACCGTCATGTTGGCACAGCTTGGAATCGAACCGACAACCTTCCGATCATTTATCGCATTAACCCGCTGAGCTACCTGACTCCCCCTCAACAATTAGGAGCCAATATGACCCCAGACCTGTGTAGAGAGGCTAGATTAGAAACGATTGGCGAATCAATAATCAAAGGATGGATGGTGTGTTGAATTGAACCTCACAGAAAGAAACACGTGCAAAGTCATTAAGTGAAGGAGCTATCTGGTCCATGATATTGGCACAATTTTCTGATATAGCATTCAATGTTAACTTTGAAGTTTTCTGAGCCAAGGTGATCTGCATTAGTTGTACGTTCAACTTTGTTTATTCAGCCACTTAGAATAACACTTTTAGTAACTTGAATCATTTCATTTACCATGTTTACTGGACCTGTCCTGTGCAGATATTTAGTCTATTTTCTTTCTCTAAAAGAAAGTGACATGCTTGTAAGGAAGTATCATTAAAGCCAGCGAATATGTTCATAATCATACTGGTCTGTAACCTATTTCTTACCAGGTATGCAAGCGTATGGACATGATCTGCCAGCGCATGCTGAACCAAGGCTTCCTCAGGGTAGAACGCTACCACAGCCTGTGCCAGAGGCAGGTCAAGGCCCAGCTGCCAAGGTCAGTGTTCGTTACACCCAAAATGGAATGGGAGACTTGTGGTTATCCCATAATAACCAACGTTCATATTAAAGCATGCACCAAACTAAATGTATTTGACTAAATTAGTACTTTTCCTCATAGTTACCTCAGAACAGTCGAAGAACTGCATTGTAGAAAGGTGTGTCGACACCGCAACATGCAACACAGCGATTTTAAAATCACTCTCACATAAGTGAGCCTGTCATGTTTCTTACCTTTCCTGTAATTGTCAAGTATTTGGAATTCTCTTATCTAATGCATATGGGTCAAAGCTGGACTGATGAGTGTGTATAGAGGGTGCTAATGCTCCGAGCCCATGTTTATATGAATTAGTAGAGCAGGGATAAAGTGACTCACATGGTGTACTGAAAACTGAGCCTGGTCTGTGAGAGCAGACGAACCAAAACCAAAGCCAACGTCTGCCACTGCATTATAGTACTTCTATTGTGCCCATGTTGTATTGCCATTTTACAGCATGTATACAAGGAAGGGCAAACTTGATTCACATTTGGAATGTGTGTAAATGTTTAGTCGGATTCTGATTTGGTTGGTAGGCGTGAATCAGAGCGAAGGAACCACTCATTGGCGCGTCACGCAGATATCCTGGCGGCTGTGGAAACACGGCTGTCCCTCCTCAACATGACCTTCATGAAATACGTGGACTCCAATCTGTGCTGCTTCATCCCTGGAAAGGTGAACACATCACTCTGCATTTCCTCTCATTTAGAATTACAATAAATAATTTAAAGTAAATCTGTATTAAAAAAGGAAGCGATTTCCATTTTTTGTAAACAATCATATTTTTTTTTTCTGTTTTAGCCCTTTGCTTAATTATGCCACTAGATGGCACTCCTGCCCCTGAAATGTCTATCAAGCTAATCTATAAAGCTGTCACAAATATGAGCCCTAATATTTATACTTAACTCATAACAAAGTAGTTTCTTTGCCTTGTTTTGTGTGCCACTGCAGTAGTTAATGAACCTCCCCCAAAAAATCATAAAACAAACACAATCATATTCTCCCTTCCTGGCACGTGCAATAACTGTCTACATGTCTACTTAACTTACTTATTTTTTGCAATACTGTAATTCTGTAATTCTCCTCAAGTGCAATAACAGTCTATATGTCTACTTAACTTACTTATTTTTTATTTATTTTTATACTGGACCACTTAACTGGACTACTTAACTTACTTATTTTCTTATTTTTTTATACTGGACTTTCTCGTGCCCGCCTATTGTTATTGTTATTGGCATTATTGTTATACTACCCTGCAACTCTGTGTGCTGTACTTTACCCTGCTGCTGTTGTGAACTGCAATTTCCACCCCTGGTGGACAAATAAAGGTTTATCTAAAGTTCTTTCCATGCTGACCTCTGTGTGGCTGCCTTCACCTCAGGTGATTGATGAGATCTACCGCGTGCTGCGCTACGTCAACTCCACACGTGCTCCCCAGCGAGCTCACGAGGTCCTGCAGGAGCTGAGGGACATCTCCTCCATGGCCATGGAGTACTTTGACGAGAAGATCGTCCCCATTCTGAAGAAGAGGCTGCCCGGGGCAGACTTGTCTGGACGCCTCATTGGATCTGCCCCAGGTTTCTGACTACATTAACTCTTATGGGAGTCAGGCGGCTCAGCGGGTTAAGGCGTTGGCCTCATGATCGGAAGGTTGTGAGATTGATTCCCGGCTGTGGCTATGTGATGTTGTGTCCTTGGGCAAGGCACTTCACCCTACTTGCCTCAGGGAGAATGTCCCTGTACTTACTGTAAGTCGCTTCGGATAAATGCATCTGATAAATGAGTATTTATTATTTTATTTATTAAAGATGGCCATGTTTTAACTTTCATTAGCAGATGTTTTTAGAACAATGGGTCTATTGTTGAGTAGTAGGAAGTGTGTTTGCACACATTATGATCTCACTGCATCTGTTCTACTCGAAGTCCAGAGTACATGAGAGCTAAACCACTTTTTATTCCTTCCTTTGTCTTCTAGTGGCGGGTCCATCCACCTCCCTGACCACCATGTCGCTGCTGGCCAAGAACACGCCCTCGCGTTCAGAGATGACCAAGGTGCAGCAGCAGGTCAAGGTGAACGGGGCGTCCATGACGGCCCTGCGGAGGGAGATGCAGGAGGTGCGCGTCAAGCAACTGGAGCAGCAGAAGCAGCTGCAGGACCAGGAACAGAAGCTTCTGGAACAGACGCAGGTCATCGGAGAGCAGAATGCCCGTCTGGCGGAGCTAGAGCACAAGCTCAGGGAACTCATGGACAGCGCAGTTGGAGGAGTCCCGCCCAGCTCCGGGGCCAGGCCGGCCGTAGCCTCCACATCGGCTTCCTCCGCCGCGTCCTCCCCTTCCGTCACGGCGGTTGCGGCGACCGCGCCGGGGGCCGTTGCCGCGGCAACCGGCGTTTTGCCCGCAGGGGTGGTGGGTGACTGCAGCCCACCCTTTAAACGCACCCGGAAGAGCTCAGACCTTCCACGGCAGTCCAAACGCCTGCGCTGCAAGAAATAAGGAGGAGGAGGCGGCGTTGTTGTTTTGTTGTTTTTTTTTTTCTTTCCAGATGTGATCATTGCACCCCCTGCAAGTCTGTTCTGTCAGGAGTAGCTCTAGTGTTAATTGCCCCCCCCCCCCCCCCCCCCCCCCCATGCCCTACTTCCACTATGAAGATGACTTCCTTCATAGAGGAACAAAACACAAGGGGTGTGTTTTGGGGCAAAATGTTGCCATGGTATTATTTGGGTACTGTGTTGCTCTCCATAGTTTAACCACTGATCCTAAAGCCGCTCGGAAATTTGCACATTAGGTGACAGGTTAGGCTTCATTACAATCATAGTTTGACTGAGTTTTGAAGTTACTTAAGTCAACTGGCTCATCAACAAAAAGGAATTCCCTTAAAGGGCATTAACTTCTAGTTTAAAGGGAGAGAGGGCAAAGACTTGTCTTTGTGGCATAGGTAAAAAATAATTCAAGGATGACCTTTGTTGGTGTACAACTATTTAAAAAAAAAATATATATAATAATTGCTCTGAGTGACATTAAATTTGAAAACATCCTGTCTACAACACATGCTCCCCTGTAAAGTAAAAAATAACTTTGTCATATTTTGATTGTTTTGTAAGGTTATCACAAGGTGGGATGATCTTTAGTCCCCCTGGGACACACCCATCTCCAGTGGTATGCTGTTGTCTTCATTAGGCGTATTCATAGGATGGGATATACTGTAGTTAAATCAACAATGCATATGGAATGATTCAATTGATTTCACCTGCTACCCAAGAAGTCCTTGCAACCTACAATTTGGTGCATTGTAGCATAAAATGTGGTTTTATGCTATAATTGCTTAGGAAAGTGATGTTGGTTATTCTACTGATAATGTCAGTGGAGAAATGTGCCTCTGTGGAAGAGATGGAGGGTCTTATAAGGAACTAACTTTAGTTCCCAGTTTTAACATGCATCACAGCTTATACAGAGATCAAAGTTTATTTCCTGTGATTAGCTTTTATTCAGTGGTGGTATATATGAATTGCTGCATAGAGAACAGATAGTTGATTCTACCTGTAAGATTTTCTAAAGATGTGAGAAACGGCTTCCTCATCTTTCATTTATCTACTTATCCTGTCTTCGTAAACAGAAAGGCTCGGACGTTTATTATATTCGACACAAGGTGTCCCACCGAGACTCTTGTTTGCCAAACAACAGATTTGTGACTACAGTAGAGTTAAAAGCATCACGATTTCAAGAAGCTTTCAAGACGAGGCATTTGGAAAGAGTTCAAGGTGATTAAGTTTGACAACAGACAAGCACTGTTTTCATTTATCTTGCACAAGAGCATCCTTCCGTTGTCAAGCTCTCTGCACACACACTCGCCTTCTTCTGAGGTTAGCTTGTGAGCCCATATTGTGGCTTGAAATTATTTTTGTTAAAAATGAATTAAACCACTCATAGCATGAAACCTTTGTGAGGCATACAGGGAAATGCAGTTCACTAATGGGTGGGTGGACTGGGTATTTGAAACGCTTTGGGTAGGAAACGCAAGAATATGTTATCTAGTGGCTTAAATTGAGACTGCGTCTCTCGGGCTAGAAATGACTGTATTGTTAAATTCATGTACTTCAAATGTAGACTGGATTATTTCATGTAAATTTAAAGCAATTTTATGTTGTAAATTAGCCCTTTAGGGGCATTCGTATGGTTTGTTGCACACATTACAAATGTTACAAATGTTAAAATCAATACAATTAAAAGACGTTAACATATCCGTACACCGGTATGTTAGTATGACTACTTTTAATTAATCGTATTACAATATCCAGATTTAAAAAAAATGTTATTTAGTCATTTAGCAGATGCTCTTATCCAGAGAAACATACAGCAAGGTCAGGGACTATGTTCATAAAATATATCTGACTAGTGTTGGTTTTAAACTAGTTATATATAATCATCCCACGTAATTAATTTATGTATCTATTTTTCCACTTCGATGTGTTTTCTCAATGGCTCTGGGTAAACAAAGACATGGAATCAAATCGACTGACGTCGAGCACAGACGCTCCAATGGAACAGGCCTACTGCCTGCAAACGAAGTTCTCACCTCACATATGGTCAGCGTTTCAACATAATGCAACTCAACTCGGCTTGGTAGTAACACCGGTGGTTTTCCACCGCAAATAGTATCTCCTGGTCGTCGGCGAAAGGGCCGTGACGTATTTTTGTACGCGACGTAAATAACACCAACGCATTAAATGCTACAAGATTAAAACATTCAAGAATAATCTAGTAGTGTGATAAAAACATTTGACGGGGAAAATGCACTTTACACCTTTTAAAAAATTTGAACTTGGTGCTGGTTCCTTTCTGAACCGTAATGAATATATTAGAGCCAGTGTAATGGCAGATGAATTACAAAATCATGAAACAATCACATAAGTCACTTATAGTTTATTAACAAACAATAAGATCAAATCAGTGCAGCACAGCAAACTTTCAAACAAAAAGGTGGAATATAAACTATTTACAAAAAGGTGGAAGGCTTTTCACGACACTGCGCGTACGTCCTGAAATATCCATGCTCTTCAATCAACTTGGCGACCTCCTTGTACACCTTTATCCTCGGCCACAAGACACAGAAGCGTCTGTACCTCAGAAGTGGACCACAGCGAAGACCTATAATTAATTTTAGCTGGCATGTTGACCTTATGGTATCTATGATGTTGACTAACTATAAGATACTGCTGCTGCGCTATTGCTTTATGTCGCTCTCGTGACTTCGTCACACTCTCTGGCCAATCAGTGGCCGGCCGTCTGCCGACGTAACCTTTTAGCTCGACTCAGCTCGCTTAGTACCTGGAGCGAGGTGGTACTAAAAAAAGTACCCGCTACCAGGGACCAGGAAATTGTGGTGGAAACGCCAATAAAGCGAGTCGAGTCGAGTCGAGCTCATACCATGCGGTGGAAAAGCGCCATTAGTCCGCCGATTCATGACCACCACGGACAGCACCGGTAGTGTTGCATGCATTCAAGTGAGTATGCGTTAAAATAATGTTTTGCATTTAGCAGATAATCCTATTCGGGATTTAAAGCAAGTACAAGGACAAAGGCAAGTAGGGTGAAGTGCCTTGCCTAAGGACACAACGTAATTTGCACGGCCGGGATTCGAGCCAGCAACACTCTGGCCGGATTCCCTAACCGCTCAGCCACCTGACTCCAATCTTTATTCAAGAATGAATGGGTGCAGGCTACAATGAATAACCATAAACCAGCAGAACAGGGGCCCCGCCAAAAAAATGCCGAGGACCATATCAAGACTGGTATCCTTCTTCCAGACACATCCACCTCTAATGTTTTAAAACCCATTACTCATTGGGCGCTGCCTTGATCCGATAGACGTGTAATCTTCTCAGTATTTTAACTGCTGATGTTACGAGAGCCCTTTCGCCTGTCTAGACTCACGCTATTGCTCACATTCGTGCCATGCGCCGAGCTCTCGAGGTTTCAGGGCGTTCAGGTTACCGACGAAGATAGTGAATACAGATTTTTGCAGTCTTTCTCTTTTCGCATGAAACGCTAAGCAGTAGCCTATTAACGCCTGTTAATAAAACAAAACTTGAATAAAATAAGAATTTACTCAGTTTCATAGGCCCTTGAGGATGCGTATTTAAGTCTCATACCAAGTCAAATAAAAATGTGTTTGTATTGCCCCTTTTACAAGACGTTTACAGAAGCGTCACAGACGCTTATGGAACTGCCTTTCAACCAATATAAACCCTCAAGGAAGCCGAGGAAAAACTCCCAGAAAAACTCATTTGAGGAGGAAAATGGGAAGAAACCTCTCAAAATATGTGATGCCAGTTTGTCAGCACCAGAGGGAGCAGTCTGATCGCAGGCCAGTCAACGCAGGTGTCTAGACCAGCCGGGTCTCGTGGTTCACCTGTCTTTGGATGTGAATAGTGCAGTAATCACATTGTGTTCAAGTGCCATGCCAAAAAGCTGGTTACGTGGATGTTCACTGTGTGACTGTGAGTATTGATTTTAAGATTCCCTAACAGTTACTGCAGTTACCTAAAAGTGTGCCTTATAAAACTGCTGACTAACTAAATCTGCTGCACAAGTTTAGGTCACCATAGAGACCAATTAATTAATTTAGTGAATATACCTACATTTTGGCTAAATATAGATATATCTATTTGAACCCAAAAAGAAACCAGTCTTCCGACTTATTGGTAAAGTTTTCTTTTTTTCTTTTCTTTTTTTTACCATTGGTTTCGGATATATCCAGTTGCTGTTAAGTGTGAGTAATGCACGCCGGTATTTAGTGCAACAAGGACAAAACTAAAGTGTAGAACACCTCAGCGAACCCTGCTGATGTAAGAGTGTAGATGATGAGAAAGGGAGAAAGTGAGGGAGGGAAATAAGAGGGGAAATGAGTGAGAGCAAAAGATCGCGCGCACCCGAGAGAGACAGAGAGACAGTGTGAGAGAGAGAGAGAGAGAGAGAGAGAGAGAGATAGAGAGAGAGGGGAAGAGAGAGAGAGAGAGAGAGGGGGAGAGAGTCACTGAAGGAGTGTCGGGTGATTCCCTCCCCTCGTCAAATGTCTGTGCTGGAGATGGTGTCCCTCCTTCATAACCCCGCATTCTCCGTTTTTAGAGCAGATGGCCAAGCAGCCGCAGGCAAGGACGCTTTGAAACGTTGAAACCGTTATGTCAACCTTGCCACACCGATATAGAGAAAAGTCCGAAACAGTCATTTACATTGACAGTTTTTATTCATACTAGATTACTTCCGTATATGTTTTTATTCGTACTGAAAGACTACTTTGGGTTGCCTCAAGTCCCTTTCAGAGCCAATCCATTTGCATGTGCATGTTCCCGGCACTCGCTACGCACTCCCAGCCGGCGCTGGTGATGCCATGCCCCGCAACCACAGCGGCGATGAGGCCGGTGCAGGGCTCTGGATGAAGACCTCTCCGGGACGCCGGGCTCCAAACCACGGCTTGAAAGATGTGGAATCTGGGCGGACGACGATGAACTCCCCTGCTCGAGTCGGTGACGGTCTTCTCTTGCCGGGTTCGGCAGGTGGAGCGGGCGCGGAGAGAAGAAAACAGGGTGCCCGGTTGAGTCTGCTCGGCAAGCCGCTGACCTACAGCGCGCAGAGCGGGCGCAGGAACGCGCGGTACCGGCGGCTCCAAAATTACCTCTACAATGTGCTCGAGAGACCGAGGGCATGGGCGTTTATCTACCATGCATTCGTGTAAGTATTTGAACAGCATGTTCATTATCTATTTCAACGTGACGGTACCCGCCTTGGACAGTTCCTCAGTCTACTCTTATCACCTGTTGAGCTCTATCCCTTGGCGCTCACATGCAGTGAATGAATATCTCTATTTGGTTTGAATCCGAATAGATTATCTTACAACTGTACATGTGTTTGCATTACTTAGATAGATAGATAGATAGATAGATAGATAGATCTTTATTTGTCATTATCACAAGGTACAAAAAAATTGAAAGTGCTTCCAGTCAGTGCAAAAAGTAGAAACCTAGTGCTAAAATAACAAGATTCTTGATGCCAGCAAGAATGCAATATCAATACCAGCACATTTGAACACACACATTCTCACTTCCAACTTACTATATGTGTCTTTTTTCGTTTTGGGGGAGTGAAGGCATTCTGTGTCAGTGTTGTGTGAAGGAGGAAGTGGAGCTGTCAGGTTGGGTAGAAGATGGGGGGGGACACAGAGGGGCTGTGAAGCAGGATGTTGATGTTTTATTTGTTTAAAGGGGACAGCAGGGTCACCGGGGTTAAGTTGTTACATCTGCACTGACCACAGCATCCCACAATGCACTCCCAGCTCCCAGGACTGACGAGGAAGGAGCATTTCGTACACAGCACATGAGCAGGCGTGGGTGTGTACACAGAAACACACTGAGCAGCTCTATGAGGGGGGCCTTTTGATGTGTACAATTAAGGTCCTAACCTGCATAGGTTTGGTACTCTAGTTGGGTACATTGGTATTGTTGTTTGCTTTCCTCAGTCAGAGATGCTTGCCATGTATTGTTACATGTTTGGCTGAATGCTCTTATAGCTCTTCCCTTGGCATTTTTTTGGTTTGTCATGATGTTTTATAATCTATAAGCCTGCTATGTTTGGGGTCTGTCTCGTTGCTATGCTCAGTGACCGATGCTCTTTGGTAAAGCTCTCTGTTGGAAGTCGCTTTGAACAAAAGCGTCTGCTAAATAAAATGAGCTTCACTATGATAAACATCAATCACTGTATTGATGTGTTTTCGCATTCTAATGTCAATATTGGATTGGCTTGATGCAAACAGAAAGAAACATCCATTCCTAGAAATTACCTGCTTTCTTGACGTGGCCGAAGCTGTGTGGTCAATTGTTTCCTATAAAGATATCGATTATATTGTGTTGAGGCTTTGTGGTTACAAGCTGTCATGACTCCATGGCTAATACAACAAGTACTCACTTCAGTGATCTCAACCGTGTAAGAAGCACACTCAAACTCTAAAGTCTGCTCTACCGTAGGGAAGGTGGACAACCACTGTGACAGAGCCAATATAGATTATGTACAAGTTATTTTTCATTTTAACGTCATTTAAGGATGTTTATAAGTACCTGCTTCTGATTCAGTTCATAAGCTGCTGTTCTAGCTGGTGATCATTTTTTGCATCTTGTTTTTTTTTTTTTTTTTAGCACATTCTAGCGCATTAGACTCCCCTAAGTCAGGGGTAGGCAATGCTGATCCTAGGGATCCCGCTGTCCTGAAGGTTTTAGATGTTTCCAAGCTCCAGCACACCTGATTGTAATGAAGGGTTATTATGAGGCTTCCACTGAGCTTGATAACGACCTTTCATTAGAATCAGGTGTGCTGGAGCAGGGGAAACTAAAACAGGGGTGTCCAATCCTGGTCCTCGAGGGCCGCTGTCCTGAAGGTTTTAGATGTTTCCCTGCTCCTGCACACCTGATTCTAATGAAGCGTCGTTGTCAAGCTCTGTGGAGGTGTGCTAGAGCAGGGAAACATCTAAAACCATCAGGACAGCGGTCCTCGAGGACCAGGATTGGAGACCCCTGATCTAAAACCTTCAGGACTGTGACTCCCTAGGACCAGGGTTGCCTACTTCTGCTCTAAGTGTAAAAAAAAAATCCCTGCAGTATACTGACACCTGCTAGTTGAATTTCATGATCAAATCATGAGAATTCATATGTAGTTTATTCTCACTATGTCTGTTTCTTTACGTTTCTGGGAAGGCTCAGGCATCGGAACACTGATTTAGGATTTACTTCAGCCACTAGAGCATTGGTTTGCTGACGGTGTTTGAATTAACATGTTTTATTACTATTATACTGTTTATACTGTAATACTGTTTAGGAGTTTGCGCAGGCCTGTCGTTTTCCCACACCAAACTTGACAAAACATTTCTATGTGAACCTGGCAATGTACATGGCGTATTATTATTATCAACAGAAAACAGGACAACCCTTCCCAAAAAGGTTTTAAGCAAAGAATTGTCCGTTCTTTTTACCAGCATCTGAAAAACCCCAAACTGTAAAACAGCCCTCTTTGGTATACTGGCTTGAGCCCCCTTGCAAATAAAGAGGTTCGTACAGAAAAGGTCAGTCGAATTTGAACCCGACCTAAACACCATCAACCACATTGTTGTTGATCCTAACACCATCTGCAAGCCAAGTCTAATCACTACTTTCAGTTGCATGTATAATAATAATACCTAATTTAGCAGACACTTTTATCCAGAGCAACTTACATTAAGTACAGGGACATTCCCCCTAAGACAAGTAGGGTGAAGTGCCTTGCCTAAGGACACAACATCACATAGCCACAGCCAAGGTTTGAACTCACAACCTTCCGACCATGAGGCCAATGCCTTAACCACTGAGCCACCTGACCGCCTCAGTCTGATGTCTCTCAGTGACTGGATTTCCTCCAAGCTGTCAGTAAGTCACTGTGGTGGGCCTCCTACAGCAGTTGTTCCTACAGTGCTGTTCCCGCGCCAGGAAGGTTTTCAGTCAGCCGCAAGTGCTGATCAGTGTGAGAGAAGCTCCAAGGTTTTTCTACTAACACACGCACACGCACACACACACACACACACACACACACACACACACACACACACACACACACACACACACAAACATACCAAAAATATCTCAATTGCTTCCTTTGATATTTCTCTGTATTAAGTAAGCTTAGTCCGACTGTGCAGGTGTGTGCAGTTGGCTGGACGATGATGAGAGGCTTTAGCTGGCCTTCACTTGACTATAAAGAGAGTTCAGAACGGCAGCAGTGTGATCTAGAAAGAAAGATGGATCCTTCGGACTACTTTGTAACGACCGAAAAGTCATAATTTTTGGTCTCTGAACATTGGTTCTATATATAGTCACGCATGTTGAAGATTATATCCGGTGGATTTCTCCTGACGTGTTGAAATCAGGCCCTTCTCTCACGCAACTTGGATATACACAGACCAAATAGTGCACCCTAATTGAATCAATGCTGGTATTACTGTAATATACCAATTTGGTAATGTGCAGCCTCGTGTTGGACTAATCACATTTGCCGAACTGGGACCTCACCACAATCTGCATCATGTGCTGTTCCAGAGGATGTGGGCTTGCTTTTCCACTGTGGTGTATTGCGTGTGGGCGTGTAAGCAAATTGAACAATAACTGGATTACAATATCTCCCTTTCACATGCTTTGGGTGAGTTATTGCAATGGAATCAGGAGGCGTTTGGTTGGATGGACAGGTTGCACCCCGTCAGCTGTTCTGAGGCTGCACCGAAATAAAGATCTCCAGATTCAAAACGGATTCCTTTTAAACCAAGTTTAGTCAGGAGTGATACGTACAAGGTGAAATAATGTTAGAAATAAAAAACGATCAAATTATAGGGTTCATACAAATATATTTATAGATATAGTGTACATAAAAACATGAGTATAAGCCATTCATAGGTAAATGTACAATTAAATACGAATGTCTTAGGCACCCAACATTTTCCACGTTCCACAATACGTATGTCTTAGATAGATGGGGGGTGATGTCCGATTTTTCACTTCACTTTACTTGGTCAATTGCAAAAGCTACACAAGATATACTGTGTATTCATGAACTGAATCTAGAATCTAACAGGTTGGTTTGTGATGGAATGGGAAAACGCAAACAAAATCATTGAATATCATTCGTAAATTGCTCCGTCGTATACGAAGTGTGTGATTCTTCGAAAAAATTATAGGTTACCTGCAACTGCAATCAAGCGATACCAAATTATGATTTTCTGAATGTGAAATCCAGATGCTTAGTTAGCATGTTAGGCCTTATTATGGCTGTAGCAGCTGCTTTTGAATGACAATAATGCCCTCTTTCAAAGCTCTGTTAGTAAATACACAGTGGAAGTGAGTGGCTATGTGGTTCGCCAACTATCCATTACAACTTTAAGTTACAGTGGATACTATCCATAGAACACTAACTTCACAAATTGTTTGATATACGATAAACATTTCCGATGTGTCAAACAGTAAACCCAAACACATAAAACATCTTGTTTTGCTTCCAACATAACCAAGGTGCTCTGGAGGAGGACTATCTTTGGCTGAGACCCAATGGAAAAAGCTTGAGTCTAGACTTATAGGATGGTGTGTGTGTTTACGTGCATGTGGAGCGACATAGCAACTGAACGTGTGCCAGGGTATATTCCATTATGTATGAATGGACAGACAGGTTGTACTCCATTGTGTATGAATGGACAGACAGGTTGTACTCCATTGTGTATGAATGGACAGACAGGTTGTACTCCATTGTGTATGAATGGACATGCAGGTTGGGCTCAATAGTGTATGAATGGACAGATAGGTTGTGCTATGTTGTGTAGAAATGCAGGTTGATGAAAAATAGGCATATGTGTGTGTTTGTGTATGAGAGAGGAAAACAAAGGTTGTGTATCTCTATTTTGAGTGTATAAATAGGGTTCCCAGGCCCATTGACATCAGCGTAATAAAATAAATTGAAGATATAGTAAAATAATGCTACTGTTTTGGAATGACTGGAAATAGTATAAATGTTCATCATCGTCTTCTTTACTTGGCCTCACCTTGGAGTGGATCACAATGACAAATGGGCTGTGACAATAGTCACCGCAATGTGGGAATTGCGTGTGCGTGTGCACACATCTCGGTTTGTGTGTTGGTGTGCGAAGTCAGATGAACTTGCAGTCATACCATCAGGTGAGGCGCAAGCCTTCTCCGCGGCGGAGCTGATTGACGGAGACAAGCTCTGCTCTAAGAGCTATCTGCCCACGCAGAGTGCATCCGGGCTGGGAGTGAGCTACTCAGGGCTCTCCTGCCCAGCAGCGCTCCAGAGCCGTCAGGCTGACGGAGCTCATGGTCCAAGGTCTGACTCATGGGCCTGTCAATCTCTAACCCAGCAAGAGAGAGGAAGTTATGGATTTAATGGCATGTGGCTGGCATGTGTGAGTGGAGGAGAGAGTTTCTAACCAATATAGGTTTATTTTTTGCTCTCGTTCTGCACACCCACACACAGCATCTTGTCCAGTCTATAGCGAGAGCATGATTGCAGTTTGTCATGTACATTTCTCGATGACAAGCTTTAGAGCTCTAGAGCAACTTACGGAAAGTGCAGGGACATTCCGCCCCCAGAGGCAAGTAGGGTGAAGTGCCTTGCCCAAGGACACAACATCATGTTGCCTCGGCCGGGAATCAAACTGGCAACCTTCTCATCACTAGCCCGACACCCTAACCACTCAGCCACCTGACTCCCTTGGACCTGGACAGGCAAGCAGGAAAGGCTGAGCGGCTGCGAAGTGGATCCACATTGTGAAACATCTTACACAGAACGACAAAGCTGGGAAGGAAATTAACATCCTTTGATTTGGGTGACAAAGCGAAACGATCTCCCAGTAGCATTTTTAAACAACCCTGCATGTTCTCAATCTTTCTTTCCTTCTCATTATCAAGTCCTCCTTCTCAGTCTCTTACGCACAAACAAACTGCATGACTGACTGATACACAGCCGCTGGGAAGGTACTGTAATTGGGGTCATTAATCTTGAAAATGAAAATTGTGTCTTGTTGACCACTCCCCCACCCCCTTCTTCTTGTATCTTTCCCTTCTCCCCCATCTCTATCGTCTCTCGCACACACACGCTTGTGCTACTAGACTCTCTCCAGGCTGGTTCACTCCCAAGACATTCATATCTGCTCTCCAGATTTGCCAATGCCTAAACAAGGGGAAAAGAGGGGGATATTGTCTATGGATGAACTGCTGTGACATATAAAGTCACCCGTTGAGCCCTGAAAATAAGCAGTGGACACAAGTGTAAGGAGATGTTACCTGCAGAGTATCGCGCATGTTACTAACAGCTAACCTGGCAGGAAAGGGACTACAGGACGGGGGAAAGGCTGAGGAGGTGAAAGGAAGAAGGGGAGAGGTAGTGGGAAGGATGACAAGGGGGAAAAGATAATGAGAGGAAGTGCGGGCGAGCACGATTATTACGATGGGCTTTTTTTCTTTGTGGTCCTTTTTTCCCTATTCAGGATCGGAATAGTTCTAATAGTACCTTTCTATTGCTTCCATATGAGCTTTATACCTGCGTTTGTTAGTGATGTGTCCCCCTTGTGCTTTTGACTCCCCCCCCCCCCCCCCCCCCAAAAAAAAAACCCGGTGAAAATTCTCTGGGATTAATTAAGCATCCATCTGTCCCTCCACCCATTCATCCATTCATTCATCCATCCATCCATCATTTCTGAAAGCTAGGTAGCAAGAGAAGTGTGTGTGTGTGTGTGGGGGGGACTGAACAGATTGAAGGATGTTCCTGAAGCAGGAAGCGTGGGCGGGGGCGACAGTTCTCTCAGGCTTCATGTCGACGCCGTGCCTTCGATGTTGGCATTTGTTCTATCCGAGAACTCGTCAATATTCCTGTGATAGAGAGCAACAGGCTGGTCTCTCCTTCCGCACCCAGACAGGGCACATCCTTGTACGTCATCTTCCCCGTTTTACGATCTAAGGAGAATTCTAGCGCATTTGTCGTGGACCTTTGTCTGAGATGGTAGTTAGATAGTTGGAAGTTTAGGTAATAACTCTCATTTTTATCTCAAGATCCGTAGATATTGTATCCGGCACTCTATTTGATCCCAGCCCTTACCTCTTGTGTGCATTTCCTTTTGCCCCCATTCCTTTATCCCTGTGTGCACTCTTCTACTCTTTTAACTCAAACCCTTACCCCTGTGTGCTTTGACGAGACTGTGTGCCATTGTTGCTTAAGAGTTTCCCCTTGGGGATTAATAAAGTATTCTGAATAGGAATCTGAACAGAGCAAAAACAGTATGGATCCAGGAGGATGGAGGTTTAGGGAATCTGACTTCTGTACAGAAATGTCTTTGTTGTTGTTCAATGGTGAAATGGAACAGCGACAGGAGTGGAGGAGAGGAAGGGGTTTCGTGGGCGTAAAACAGGGATGCTCCCTCAGTCGACCCCTGACCGTCTGTCTGGACCCTCCTCCCATTGTTGTGCGTCTTGATTAAATATGTATATGTTGTGCATTAACGGGATGTGCCTCTTTGTCCTTGCTAACTTTTGACAATAATCAAATATTAAATATTCCCTCCCCCCCCCCCTTTTTCTCTCTTTTTTTTCCGTCTCTCTTGTTCCTCTCTTTCGCCGACAACACACATACGCAGGCTTTTCACAAGCTGTTGGAAATCAGGCGAGGCTCGAATCACGGGCGAGCGCTGCATCGTTGCTGTTTAAAGATGGCTCTTTTGTTGTGGCATCTCCATTCCAATTGACCTTTTGAAGTGCGGGTGCGTGTGAAATCGCAGCACATGTGTCGGCGCCTAATGAAATCAATTGAAGCAGCCCCAAATTTTCCATTTATCCCAGAAGGCTTTGGGTCCTGTGGGTAGGATCTGTTCCCAATCCATCAAGGGCTGCGTTCAGCTTTTGTCAGAGTTTGTTCCGTGGTGTTCCCTAAAAGCTGTGGCCAGTAGCCAGAGGGAAAGAAGCAGAAGATGATAAGTGAAAAAAGGCGCCAATGAAAAGACAACCCTGATAACAGTGCTTGTTTGAACCCTCCCCCCTCCTCAATAACAGAAGCCCGGGGTGTGTGGGTGAGCATGTGTGCACGGGTGGGCTAGAGGTCTTTTGTATCCCCGCTCACACATTCCAAGAGACCCAGCAGATATTAAATTCTCCCCAAAATGGACACGGCAACCAAAGTCCTCACCAGAAGCCAGTGACTCACATTACACCAGACAAAAAGCCCAGTGTAGCCAGAAGTGTGTGTGTGTGGTGTGTTTGAAAGATGTGTTTTTATGTTTTCAAGTTTTGTGTGTGTGTTATCCAGGCTTTGGGCCCAGTCCATTGACTGGAGTCTAATGCACTCTGAGGGTCTGTTTTCTCTGAGTAAGCCTTCCCTAAGGAATCCAGCCAACAGACCAGCAAGCTTGACACAACAAGACAGCTGGGTGTTTAAAAACAAGGCACTGTCTGTGTATGTGTGTGTGTGTGTGTGTTGGTTATGGCGCTATGGTGTTGAATCCTCTGTCTCTCACCCTCACCTTTTCTTTTCCTAGCTATTTTTTCCCAGCGTTCTTTCCTTCTCTCTCTCCCTCTTTCTCGCTCTCTCTCCCTCTTTCTCTCTCTCTTTCTCTCTCTCTCCCTCTCTCTCTCTCTCTCTCTCTCTCCCTCTCCCTCTCTCTTCCCCCTCTCTCTCTCTGTCTTTACATATCCTTGAAATTCTTCACTCTCCCTTTTCCCAGAATTTCTCACTGTCATTCCCTCTCTCTACCTCTGCCATGCCTTTGTTCTCCCTTTCTTGTCCTCGTGGATCTTTCTGGATAGAGGAGAATGACTGTTTCAGAGGCTGCGGTGAGGGAGAAAAAGAAGAGGAAGCTTCATGTGAAAGCAAGATATGGTCCCAGGCATTTTAGCAGGAGATGGAAAACTGACCATTGTTGGGGCCTTTATTGGAAAATGTAGCATTCTTTTATAAGCTGTTCTTAGAACTATTACTCAGTCTGAATCTTACATTGAGAGGGCCCTCATATTTGTACACACACACACACACACATGCGCGCACGCACGCACAGATGCACTCATGTTAACACACCGATTAACAGTCCAACATGAGCTCATCCCGAGATCACAACCACAATAGATTTTCCATTATTTTCCTCCTCCAAGTTCCGCGACTAATGAACGCACGCCCGTACGCGCGCACGCCCGCGACAGAGCCTGCGCCTCCCGTTACTACGACAGCAAGGTAACACCCCCCCCCCCCACTCCACCCTGGCTCCTGCCCTTGTTAAGTAAAGGAGGGATGAAAGGAGGAGAGGAGCATGGCAGGCTCTGCCGTTTAGAGACAGGGTCGTGTATACAACGACCCGTGGGAGACGGAGGTAGAGGAGACGTGAGCCGTGTCTATGGAAAAGTCAGTGATACATTAAGTCCATTAGAAAGGAGAGCCTCGAAGGAGACAGAAGCCAGACATGGCTTCTTCTCAGCTGTAAGTCAGACCAAGGACCTGTTTCTGTTCGGGGGCTTTGACGTGGACGGGTTATGGGTTCAGCGTTTGACAGCGGTAGTGGTAGTTGTGGGTGTTTGCGTGGTGTCTGTGTTTACAGTTCCGATCGAGGGAGGGAAAATGACCAGCCTGTATTGGCTGTAATTGACTTTACGGCTGAATAAGTATCCTTTTTAGCTATTTCACACAACACCACCGCAAGCCAAAACTCCAATACAATAATAATATACCTCATTTAACAAATGCTTTTATCCAAAGCAACTTAGATTAAGTACAGGTACATTCTCCCTGAGGTAGGTAGGGTGAAGTGCCTTGCCCAACAACATCACATAGCCACAGCCAGGGTTCGAACTCACAACCTTCCGATCATGAGGCCAACGCCTTAACCCGCTGAGCCACCTGACTCCTCCAAACACAATTTGAAGTAAATGCTTGTTGTTCCTGTAATTCGTGCACGGCGGGATATTTGGTTTTATGAGACACCTGCTTTGTATTGTGAATGTGTTTCTTTATACGTTTGCTTGTGTGTGTGTGTGTACAGTATGTGTTTATGTATATACAAGTGCATGCATGTGTATCATACACATACTCAGCATGATTGCATCGCTGCACGTTCTTATATACTAATTCAGCACTTCAGACACTTTTATCCAAAGCGACTTGCGACAAGTACAGGGACATTCTCCCTGAGGCAAATAGGGCGAAGTGCCTTGCCCTGCTAAATTAATGAATAAATATCACATAACCACAGCTGGAGTTCGAACTCACAACCTTCCACTCATAAGGCCAACGTCTTAACCCGCTGAGCCATCTGACTCCCGATTAACAGTCACTACTGTGACTTAACTGTCCCTACTGTCTAAACATTGAGTTCTGTAACTGTAGTATAAAACATGTAATCTGGGCATCAATTTCAAATGATGAGCCACTGATGGAAATCCAAACTGAACATATCTGGTAATCAGATGCCTTTGGCCTAGCGTCTTGGAAGGCCCCTGTTCAATTGATCCTGATTGGTTAACAAACGTCAGATCAGATCTCAGTCATAGATTGATTTGATTTGGTAATAGATAGATGCTGGATTCTCTATCGGCCCTCTTCTATCTCTGCTTGTCTCTCTTCTTGTCTGTCTCTCTTGGCAGGTTTGTGTGGGCATAGAATGTTACCAGGCGATTTGATGCTCTGCATATTTCTCTGCCATCTGGGCTGGGATATGCTGTAAGGGAAGCCTTCAAACACACACACACACACACACACACACACACACACACACACACAGTCTTATATGGGACAGTATTTTGAACAAGCTTGAGTACGGAAGTTACTTTTATGGGCATTGTATATGAACCTGTCCATGTGTGTGTGTTTGCGTGTCTGTGTGTGCGTGCAAGATTGTCTGTCATCTGCCTATTGACCTGTTCAGCCTCAGCACCGAGAGGTTTACACAATGCAAATCAGACAGAGACAATCAATGAAGTTGTTTAATCAAAACAACGCGCTTCTCACAAAATGGCACATCGATTCAGCGGTCAATAGAAAATCAGCTCATTGAGCCGCAGCTTCCATGCGAAGCGACGTGCAGCGTGCCGAATATCGAAAGTCCCCCAGATGATCAACAATCAGAAATAGACCGGAGAAACAATTGTGATCATATGGCAATCAGAACTGTTGGGGGGGGGGGGGGGGGGATTGAAATACTGCTATGAGTTCTACAGAGCTAATAATTACGTCTGCATCCACGTACTCCTGATCTAGTTGAAAGTATGTGTGATTTCTAGCTACGGGACTGTCACATATGTTCCCTCATACAATGGACCCTAATTATCCTACGGTCAGCCCTCAAAGGCGGTGATCGTTGTGTACGTTTTGTGTACGTGGGGGGTCTTGGGTACTTTGTGTGATTTCCAATTGGTCTATGTCTCAATATCTTCATTACAGTAGGGGACTCTACCAGTGACAAAAAGGGGTTCATTTGCATTAAAAGAAAAAATTTGAATTCTGACGTCTTGAAGCAATTATTGCGTAAATACTGCTGGGCAGGCTATAAAAGTAGTATTCATTTATGTCTTTTGCTTTGCCAACCTTAAAGAGCATGTATGTGTGTAAATCACTTTTATGTTTTACAATTAAAAAACTACATGAATGTAATAACACAAACTACCACCTTGTGTGTTTCCAAATGGTACAGCTGGCTTGTAATCCCATTTTGAATTGAATCTTAATAAGTTGAAGAAATCGAAGCCTCCTTAAGCATAGTCCCAAAGCTGTCCACAGGAACCTTCCTCCCCTCCATTTCTCTGTGTACTAGAGTGACTTGGGCTTCGTTTGAACGCTATAGCAGAGATTGACTTTTGGGCTAAATGTTCCCTACACAAACACACACCTCTTCCTTTAACAATACCTCACTTAGCAGATGCTTTTATCCAAAGCGACTTACAGCAAGTACAGGGACATTCTCCCTGAGACAAGTAGGGTGAAGTGCCTTGCCCAAGGACACAAAATCACATAGCCACAGCCGGAGGTTCAAACTCACAATCATCCGATTATGAGGCAAACACCTTAACTCGCTGAGCCATCTGACTCATTTCCCAGACTTTCCCCGCTTCCGCTTCTGGAGAAAGTTTTTTTCCAGGCAGGTGGGAAGGAAATGTCAGAAGGTTAGGAAGAAGATGGAGCTGGAGTAAGTGCGAACGGAGAGAGTGACAGAGAAAGAGAGGGTTTACCTTTAAGCTTCAATCTCTATGGGTGTCTTCTTCTCTGTTGCCATGGCGTCACCATTGCTCTCCTCTTCGGACCTGCCTGTCAGCAGTTTCCACGGTGATGGCTCGGCCACTCCTGACAAGGAGAGCCTCATGATTCTGTAAGGTGGAGCTCAATTATTCACTACTCCTCTAATGCAGTGTGTGTGTGTGTGTGTGTGTGTGTGTGTGTGTGTGTGTGTGTGTGTGTGTGTGTGTGTGTGTGTGTGTGTGTGTGTGTGTGTGTGTGTGTGTGTGTGTGTGTGTGTGTGTGTGTGTGTGTGTGTGTGTGTGTGTGTGTGTGTGTGTGTGTGTGTGTGTGTGTGTGTGTGTGTGTGTGTGTGTGTGTGTGTGTGTGTGTGTGTGTGTGTCCTTGCATGGATATGTCTGTCCTTGTGTGCATGTACATGTTTGTTTGTCTGTGTGTGTGTGTTTAACAAACGCACAGAGAGAGAGAGAGAGAGAGAGAGAGAAAGAGAGAGAGCATAAGAAATGATGGCAAACCAGAGAGCAAAGGTGCAGGAGGGGAACACCAGGGAAATAAAGGGAAACACGCAGTGAAATCTTCCATGGATCCCAGTCCTTCCGAGCTAGCAACCTCCAGTCCGGTCTCACTAAACACAGACCCGCTTGTGTTCTGCTCTTCTCTTCCAGTGTTTTCCAGTGTTTTCCAGTGTTTTCCAGTGTTTGTCTGACGGTTTCACCTCAGAGAGACTGCTGAAGCCACTGTACCAAGTTCATAAAGCTGAAAGCAAATGAATGTGATATTAGTAGAGAGCTCAGAGTACGGCTCTTCCGAGGCATGTCATCCAAGCCTAGCTGTATAACATGCTGGCAATGGTAGGATCTTTGGATGCCCAGATGTTACCCTTGGCTAGCTAACACAGAAGAAAGCAGCAATTAGGGTTGAATAGTCATCTTTAGGATATTTTTATGTATATAAATATATACATATACATCGTGATAGATGTGTCGAAGAATCTACAGCATCAGGTGATTGAATACATACACACATTCGCATTCTGGTACAAAAAGATAACACAAAAGTGTGTTTTTGTGTGTGCATGTGTGTGTGTGTAATAAAGGCTTTTAAGACTAACATAGTAACCCCTCTCCTGGAAAACAAATCCCAGTTTGCTCTCCCCATTCCTTATCCTATAACCCACCGTTTAATGCTAGTCTCCCATACTGAACAATAAGCTTTCTGCACCACATCACCATTGTGGATGACACCCATGTTTCCCACATGCGAGCGGCTGACCGTTAAGTAACCCCATGGCCACGCCTCCCAAGCTGACCATGGGTTGACCGCTAAATCCCTTTTGTATTCGAATAGAGGTTCACGTGTGATTGTGTGCGAGTGACCCTGGGTGATCCCTTCGCTATTCGATCCCAAAGTGATCAGGTGCTGATGGTATTGAAGCTGTCATGGTGAGCCATCCCATCCAGTCACAGAACATGCGAACGTGTGACCTTCTTTCACAAGGTGGCCCTCCTACCTACACAGACAGGGAGGGGGAGGAAAAAGAGGAGGACGGCAGCAAAACCTGAATCAAACATTTATAGGGTTTGAACCTCAATCCAAGGAAGCTTCTTTGGGATCCGCAACACATTCTGGTCCTCTTCTTCTATCTATAGTGGGGAGGACCGATGCTGGACTGGTATAGTGGCTGACACTGTCCGCTTCTCAACGTGGGTGGAGTTTCCAATGCCAGGTTGTCTCTGCACTTGATGAAATGGAGAAAAGCTGAGGCTGTGTGTGTGTGTGTGTGAGTGTGTGTGTGTGTGTGTGTGTGTGTGTGTGTGTGTGTGTGTGTGTGTGTGTGTGTGTGTGTGTGTGTGTGTGTGTGTGTGTGTGTGTGTGTGTGTGTGTGTGTGTGTGTGTGAGTGTGAAGAGCGTCCATAAGGTGTGTTTGCAGCAAGGTTTACACCAAGGGTGTTTGCAGATGAGAGGGAGATGGGAGACTTAGTCCTCGGTTCATAACATTGGATTTCCTCCTTAAAGCCTCGGGTAAAAAAAAAAACAAAAAAAACAAAACAGTTATTGCTGAGAAAGTGTGTGTGTGTGCGTATGGGTGTGTCCTTTTGAATGAGTTTGTATGAGCGTGTGCGTTGGCATAAGTTATACTGGAATACAAAATCGTTGTGTTATGCATTTATAGTTCTTCCCTTGGCACTTAGTGGTTCTCTTGATGTATGATTCCCGATCTAAAAAACCCACTGTGTTCGGGGTCTATCACGTTGCTATGCTCAATGACTGATGCTCTTTGTAAAAACTCTGTCTTGTAAGTCGCTTTGGATAAAAGCTAAATGAATAAATGTAAATGTAAATACTGCAAACTATAGGACATGACGTAGTTGTGCAGTTTGCAGGAAATTGTTCAGCAGCTTGATTGGTTTATTTGTTCCACCCGGGTGAGAATCAGGCAGGGTATTGGGTTAGACTTCCTTCAGAACAATACACACAGATGCGCTCGTACACACTCAATAAACGCACACCCACAAGTTTTCTTTTGTCTTTACCTCTCTCTGTTCCCTCTCAGTAAGCAGCCTCATCACAATCTAGAAAGTAAAACTAAATGATAAACGTATATATTTTTTTTTTTGCCCGAGCATAGAGGCAGAATGTTTAAGCTTGATGTCAGTCCTTGTTAAGTAAAAAAAAAAAACACTACTGTACTGTACTCCACAATGAAATATAGATAGAACAGTGTCCAAGTCTTCCTTTTGTTGTCATGGCTTCTTTGGCCTTTCTGTTTGGGAAGTGTCATATATCATCTTCTACAGTGTGGGACAAAGATAGCTGACTGTGCAACATAGCATAAGGCTGTGTCTGTGACAATGTGTTTGAGTGTATTTGCATGCATGAGACCACATGTACACGTTGAGCGAGCGTGCGTGTGTGCGTGCGTGTGTGTGAGGCCGGTTTGAACTGGCAGGCTAATTTCTGACTCTCAGTGACCTCAAGAGACTCCTCTTTAAATGTTAATATCACATCTGTCAAAGCTTTGCCCAGAACTTTTTACAGCGACACATAACTCGACTGTCCTTCTGGTCAGCTGTGCGCGTGTGTATGCATGTATCTGCGTGTGTGTGTGCGCGTGTGTGTGTGAGCGCTCCTTTATGTCTATACGTGAGAGCAACGTCCCAACTTATTGAAACCAAGCAGAAACATCGTTTTTATTTTAGCACCCTATATGGAAACACTACCCCTGCCCTACCCATTATTATTGGCTTTGACATGAACATTGAAGAAGTTTCAATGTTGGAAATTCAAACCCTTTTGAAATTTAATTTCTGGGAATGAACAGGGCTGGACCCAGCCACCAAAAGTCATCAGTCTTTTCTATTTATAGTCTCACTCAGGGAGGTGCCTCCTGTAAGTATTGTATTCCTTTATTTGAGGAGCACAATCATATTAATGATCGAAGATCCAACCCCAGGAAGTAAAAACCTGAATGTTGGATTCGGAAGCCTCTGGTGTGTGTGCACCGTATCTCATCATTAGCGGGAGTTTGGCAGAATGACCTTTTACAGCAAATTAAATAAATCTGGTTTGCAGGGACAGAGAGAAGTAAGCAATTATTTAGCCAGGGGCTTCGACCTAATGAAGCTCCTGTGATGCGTCTGTATCTTTGAGGAGGTGTTATCGTCCGTTCGTGAACGGTACTGTATTTCTACGCCGTTCGCTGTGTGCAAGTGTGGAAGATTCCAGGAAAAGACGCACATAGCCCTTCAGAAAAGAAGCTTTTTCTAATGAATGGTTTCAACCAAGGAAGGGGGGAAATGTGTGCGCGCGTGTTGTCTCTGTGCATGGAAAGACCGTGTGTTCATTCTTCTCAGGTATGAAGTGGTTTTATCGGGGACTCGCTCTCTCTCTCCCGCCGAACGTTCTCTCCCTTCCTCTCGTTCACCATCTCTCGCTTTCAGTCATTTCCTCTTTGTCACTCTCGCTCTCTGCTTTGCTGGGGATGGCAACTTTGTTTCAGCCTCCGACACAGTCATAATGACTTTGTTTTTAGCCAGTGTGTGTGTCTGTGTGCGTGTGTGTGCATGCTCGCTGTGTGTGTGTGCGTGTGCGTACTGCATGACTGCGTGGCGTCAACCCGCCGGTGCCTCTTTGCGCAAGTACGTGCCTGAGTGTGAGTGCATGCGGATGTGTTTGTGTGTGCGCGTCTGTGCGTGCATGTCTGAGTGCGCGTGGGTGGAGAGTGTGTGTGTGAGTGCTCCCTTGTGGTCTTCATTGCACATACCAATCAGCAGCCAACGATGTGGAAGCTATTTTGAGCGAAGCGCCGACAGGTGTTCCAGGTATGAAGGCAAATCTAAGTCAGACTTCACCGCCTGTGAGACACCGGACATGGAGGACATGAAAACAAAGCCTTCCATATTTCATGAAACTCGTTGGTGCTTTTGTCTGGAATATTTCAGATGAACGGCGATTGATACCTGGGCCAGCAATAGCAGCATGTCTCCATGGAGCTTACTATGAGTGAGCTCTCCAGATCTCCAGGCTGTGTTTGGCTGAGGAGAGCCACCGTCAGGGATCTACTCTCACCCTCTTCGTTCCTCCTCCTCCTCCTCCTCCTCCTCCTCCTCCTCCCTCTCCCCAATCCTTTACATATGACTTCTGACATTCTCACACCCTTACGCTTACACTCTCTTCTCACAAATGTTGGGTGTAACCACTGTCCGTCTGTCTGTTTTTCTCTGTCTCTCTCCTTCTCTATCACTCTCTCTGTCTCTCTCTCTTTCTGTGTCTGTCTCTCTCCTTCTCTATCACTCTCTCTGTCTCTCTCTCTTTCTGTGTCTGTCTTTCTCCTTCTTTACCACTCTCTCTGTCTCTCTCTCTTTCTGTGTCTGTCTCTCTCCTTCTTTACCACTCTCTCTGTCTCTCTCTCTTTCTGTCTCTGTCTCTCTCATTCTTTACCACTCTCTCTGTCTTTCTCTCTCGTTCTGTATCTGTCTCTTTCATTTTCTATCACTCTCTCTGTCTCTCGTTCCGTATCTGTCTCTCTCATTCTCTGTCGCTCGCTCCGTCTCTCTCATTCTCTGCCACTCTGCCTCTCTCATTCTCTGTCACTCTCTCTGCCTCTCTCATTCTCTGTCACTCTCTCTGTCTCTCATTCTCTGTCACTCTCTCTGTCTCACTCATTCTGTCACTCTCTCTGTCTCACTCATTCTGTCACTCTCTCTGTCTCACTCACTCATTCTGTCACTCTCTGCCTCGCTCATTCTGTCACTCTCTGTCTCTCTCCTGCGTTCATCAGCTGATCATTAACTTTCCCTCTCCTCTCACTTATTGTATATCTCACTCCGTTCTATCTTAATATTTATTCTCTCCCCAGTTCTCTTCTCCTCCCCACTTTCCACGTTTCACTCTTCCTCTGTGGCTCCAGCCTTTCTTCTGGTCTCTGTCAAAAACTGTTTTACAATGGAAACTGAGTGTGGACTAAAGTGTGTTAAAGTTCTCAAAGCCTTGTAAAGATCTTTTATTGGACTTTAAAAGTCCCTCAACCTCCCTGCCTACTGTCTCCATGTATGCGTGCCGGCTGAAATCAGCCCCGTGGCTGTGAAGTTATGTCACCAGCAGAATTCTGGGTATTGTAGTTTCTTTCCGGACGACAAAACGTTTGCCCCAAACAAGGGGTACAAACAAGACCCCTGTGATGTGAAGCAGAGCAGGGGACGAGACAGGAAAGCTATTTTTTGGACAACTGGAGTCAAAATGAGAGGTACAGATGAAAGTACAGATGATATGAGTCTCACCCTGCATGTGAGCGAGGAAGGAAAAGGAAAAGGAGAGAAAAAGAAAGAGTGTGTGTTGGTATGGTATGTGTCTGTCCCTGATACTCATCTCTAGGGGATCTTCACGTCATTACCCCGCTGGGCAATGAACAAACAGGCGCAAGCACATTTAGAATAATCCCAAGTAAACAGAGGCCAGACAGATACATGAGCTCGCTGAAGGCCACACTCTCCATGCATAGGAGTCAGGTGGCTCAGCGGGTTAAGGCCTCATGAGCGGAAGGTTGTGAGTTCGAACCCCGGCTGTGACTATGTGATGTTGTGTCCTTGGGCAAGGCACTTCACCCTACTTGCCTCAGGGAGAGTGGCCCTGTACTTACTGTAAGTCGCTTTGGATAAAAGCGTCTGCTGAATGAGTATTCATCCAGTCTCATGCTTGCTCCTCAATACGTTTCCTATACTGACAACACAATTGAAGAGCCTTCTTCATATGTCAAGCATTTACCTATATTCCTACACTCTACAGCATGCATAGGGTTTTTTTCGGACATGCATCCCCCCCCCTTCCCCCACACGGACACACACACATACTCGTGCTCACAGACGGGATTATCCTGGAAGAATGGGCAGGCTTTGGGGGTCTTTGTGGTGTGGCTGCTGGACATGACCGTTGGGGATGAGAAGCCTAATCCTCATACCAGCTTTTCAGATGGGACCTGTCATGTAAAATTACCCAGAGGGCCGCTGGGGCTTGAGGGTGACTCAGGGATGGAGAAGAAGAGGGATGGATGTGCCACACGATAAGTGGCCTCTGGACGGATGGAGAGGTGACAGAAAGAAAGGAATATAGGCAAATATTAAAGGACGGCTATGGATGGAGTCGGTTAGGGTGTCGGGTTAGTAAGCAGAAGGTCCCTGGTTCGAACACTGGCTGTGTCAACATGATGTTGTGTCCTTGGGCAAGGCACTTCACCCTACTTGCCTCAGGGGGAATGTCCCTGTACTTGCTGTAAGTCGCTCTGGATAAGAGCATCTGCTAAACTGTAAGTGTGGAGATGACAAAAATGAAACAATATCAGAGGCCGTTTTTTGTTGCTGCCTTTTGTTGCTTGTCTTCTGAAATGGAAAAGAATATTATAGACTATTAGTCCTGGCAACAGTGAGCGTACGTAAGTGTGAATGCGTGTGTGTATGAGACAAAGAGGGAAGGAGAGAGGGGAATTTGATACGTTAATTTCACAATGAGTGTGTGCGCGTGTATTTGCGCGTGCAAAGAGACTGTTTGTGTATCGGTGTGTTTTTTTGGTTACCATGGACTTTGCATGGCATGTTTTGTCCTGTGGACTGTGGCAAAGGGTCCAAGCAGACATGAACTAATGGTGTGTAACCGTACCCTGGTGATGAGACGATGCACACAGACAGACAAACAACCATGTCAGCACCTGAAAGTGCTGTTTCAGTGGCAACACACACACGCACATACACATCCACATAGCACTCAGCACAGAGCCCTATCAAATTCGACGGCCACATCCAACCCTGGTTTCAGACTAAGAACTCAAGAAGACAAAGCTATATGTACTTGGAGGGGAAGCCCGCCGCCCCACACAGGAGAGAGAAGACAGCAGATCAGAGGATAGGTTGGGAGGGCAGGAGAGGGTGGAACATGGAAAGGAGAGGATGGGAAACTAAAGATATTATCCCTCATTGGTCCCACAGTGGGGAAATTTCACCGGTGCACACATGTTCAATGCATTTGGCCAGGATATGAACTCCCACCGGGAATCGATCCTAGGCCTTTTGCACATGATAGGCAAGAATCCTACCACTGAACCACCGGTGCTGCCCAATATCAGGAAGAGGGGGAGAAGAGGACGGTAGAGGAGAGGAGGGGGCGACGGGGATGGAAGAGGGGGGACGGAAGGGCGGTGTCAGCAATGAGGGAAGAGAATGGGAAGAGAGCGAGAGGATGAGAGAGTATAACGATGTTAGGGGGCCATTGTGCACATTGATTAATTAGCTCGTTAGCAAGATGATGAATATGTGTGAACAGCTGGAAAGGGAAGGAAATATTCCGGTCTGAACCTTGTTTTCCTTCGCCTACCATCATCTCTGTTTTTGTTCTGTTCATCATGAGAACGTGTTGACTCAAACGTCTGAGGCTTCTGTCAGGCTATAGTTAGTGGACCTGAGTGATTAAGTGGATATAGGTTTACTCGCAACACACTGTTTGTATGCTTGTATTTAGGGGTCTTTACGTTATCTATTTTGGTGTGGTGCATTCATAGGATCTAAGTGTGTGTCTGTGTGCGCGTGTGTTCATGTGTTTGTTTGTGTGTGTGTGTGCTCTAATGTAATAGCTGTTGAAGTATTGAAATGGATTCCAGGAGCAGAGCGCTTTCATTTTACTGAGCGGAATGAAAAGCACCTTTTGGAGTCAAGGGCATCACAGGGTTATCATTCATGGCCCATTGGGAGAACACCGTTTACGCTGTGAGTGTGTGATTGAGTGTGTGTGTGTGTGTGACAAAAAGAGGCGGAGATGGCGTGAGTGCAAGAGGGTAACAGTGCAAGAGAGAGCAAGAGACAGAAATATACAAAAAGAACGTACCGAATTGAATCGAATCGAACTGGGGAGTCAGGTTGCTCAGCAGCGTTGGGCTGAATATCGGAAGATTGAAAGTTCGATTCCCGGCTCTGGTAACATGATGTTGTGTCCTTGGGCGAGGCATGTCACCCTATTTGCCTCAGGGGGGGGGGGATGCCCCTGTATGTGTTGTAAGCCGTTCTGGATAAGAGCGTCTGCTAAATGATTACATGTCAATTTAAAATGAATCGGTGATTTGGGTCATCTTACTTGAGCTTTTTGCGCATTGTAAAGCCAAAGTGCTGAGTGTCACTTCACACGCTGTGTATGTGAAAGAGAAACAGAGTGCGGTCACATGGAGTCTCTGCGATGGCTGAGGTCTTTGAACAGCTGCAGAGAGGGAGACCGTCTTCCTGGTTAGTAACTTCATACATGTCTGGCACACTCTGAGGCTATACAGGGACGTCCGTGCCAATCCATGATCTGGCATCAACCACAAAGCTATTCATAATGCTGCAGTATCCATGCGGTCTTCAAGGGCTCTTTTCTATAGTCTTTCTGTCCAACAGTTGGATGACCAAACATCAAAAACTAGCCTAGACTAGACTCCCCTTAGGCAATCTAAGGCAAGGACTTTTAGGTCGCCAGGCATACTATTTGACAGCCCCCTGTTTTCCCCCCCGTCTGTGCTGGCCTTTAAAACTCATAGAGGAGGACACATTTATTTTGTATGACTCATGAAGGTGGATTGTTGTTTACCATGAGGACTCAAGTCCTCCTTGGATTCCATGTCACTTGAGATGTGTTTAAAAAAAAAAAAAAAAAAATTCTCCTAATCCTCCTGGGATTTAAGTGTGGAGCATGCGTCTGTTGAGGCATTTTGGTCATTTTTATTCCTCGAGGATAATTGTGATGTTAAAAAACTCGACGATAACGATGAGGAGGACCACAGTGTCATTCGCAGCGAGGCTGAGAATGAAGACGAGGAATAACGCTGACGATAATGCCGTTTGGAAAAAAACAGCGACGGTGACCGAACAGATCACGGTCGTGTTGACTGCACTCCAGGCAGCCTGCTGTTCAACACTAAGCACCTTCAGCGGAACTTTCTTTACAGTTGTCGGCAGGATATCGCCGTCTTGTTTTCGTCATGACATTTAACTCCATTCAGCCGGCAGCTTAGAATAACCTTGTCAAGCCAATGACTCACTCAATGGCTGTTGGATGACCAAACAACCTGCATTTAACGCACTGCGCGCCGCAAGAGAGAGAAAAGAGAGAAAAAAAAGAGAGATCGACACAAGGGGACAAGATATTAGGTGATACGGGGGAGAGAGAGAGTGTAGTTAACACCTAACGTTAAAAGTTACATTCCCATGTGTCTGCATAGCAACGCCTATCGTAATGCACTGTAGGTGCCTAAGAATTTATATGGAGT
Source organism: Neosalanx taihuensis (assembly GCA_030340665.1). NCBI lineage: Eukaryota > Metazoa > Chordata > Actinopteri > Osmeriformes > Salangidae > Neosalanx > Neosalanx taihuensis. The sequence continues at coordinate 9,536,163 of CM059293.1, read as the reverse complement.
TAAATGGAGTTGCAGTATTAGCTAGCTAAAGTTTAAGGAGGAATAGAATGGGGAAGGGTGTGCGGGGTAAATTGAAGTGGGGCAGTTGAACGTTGCGAAACCAAAATGCACCCTTAGAAAGCCTAAACCTACCCCATATCAAGTTATATAGTGCCGTAACTTGTACTGCTAAACTGTAATGAAGTGTAACTGCATAGCAGTATTAATGTAACTTCAATGTTATTATAGGTATGGCTTTGTAGTTTCAATCTTAATATAAACCTTCATTTGTCTAAGCTTCAAAAGAAGTTACAAAATGCATGAATGGCCAGCCACTATCACATACAGAGAGAGGAAATATGTGGGTAAGGATGATTGGAATGGGTAAGTGACTTCAGGCAAGTGACTAGACTGAAAGTTGTTAAATAGACCCGACTGACAATTAGTATGTCAATCACCTCAAAAAAGCCAAATTGCCAAAGCATTGCCAAATCAAACGGCCTCAATTTGACTCGTTCTTCAAATGGATGGCGAGGCAGACTTTTAAGTGGTTCAATAGTACTGTACTTTTAGATGATAGCAAGAAAGTAAGAAGTCAGATGCCAAAAAAAAGGGAAGAGTTGCCAAAACACAAGCAGCGTGTCGACTTGGTAGCTTCGGCCTATCAGGATGTGACTCACTGTCTTAGCAATCAGAACTGGGACTCCATTTTGACAAACCCCACACACAGACTTTTGGAAATAAATGCAGAATTTCCAACAGGTTTGTCATTGCGGACAGAACATGCTCATGCTATTCATCAGTGTTGGGCAAGCTACTTGGAAAGTGTAGTGAGCTAAGCTACCAGTTACTCTGCATGAAATGTAGCTTCACTACACCGAAGCTACCCCCCTGAGAAATGTAGCAAGCTAAGCTACAGCAACATGGCAAAAGTAGTTTAACTACATCGAAGCTATTTTTTTATGGAACAACTTTTTATTGGAACAACTTCATCCCAAGACAAAGCTATCTCAGTGCTCAATAAAACTGTCAATCAGACAAATAAGTAGGCAAAAATGTTACATTCAATTGTTTATTAAACAATTATTAAACTGCGCTCTCACTGCTCCAAAACCAGAACACAAAAATCTGCTCTAAACTGCTCTATTATGTTTATTTTGAACTATACCATTAAAGACAATGTGCAACTAACTCAACGTCCTCCTCACCCTCTGCCATCTTTCCACCAAGTAACGTAACTCACTCAAGCAAGCTAGCTTGTCCGTATTCCCCTGCATCAGAGACGTAGCCAGCCCAAGGATTGGTCAGTGATGTTACCGTCATACAGAAGTGCTTCTGTCAGCTCCACCTACATGGCCTTGTATGGCGGTAGCGTCACTGACTCCTCCTTTTACTTCAGACCGCAGCAGAAAGCTCCGCTGCGCTGAGTTTCAGAGATGTTTGTAAAAATGTAGCTTATGTGGACGCTACCGCACTACTTGGTTAATAAAATAGCTAAGCTACTTAAAAGCTATTTGATTCAGAAAACAGCGACGCTACCACCACGCTACTGAGAAATGTAGTTAAACTAGTAACGCCGCTACTTGTAGTGACGTTACTGCCCAACACTGCTATTCATGACATCATGCAGAATGTATCGCCGTAACCACAGCAAACCTGTTAAACTTTGAGGACTGCAGGATACAAACTGAGGCTTAAATTCGCTTGGTACAAATGAGACCATTTCAACCCTATTTTGGAGATACAGTAGTAAGTGAAGTCACACATAATAGTGTCTGCATGCCCATTATAGAACCACACTTCCTGTGACAGACTTCCTAGCCAGACACTGTTCTTCACTTGGCGGTGGGTATTAAAGTTTTAATGGACCAAATCTGCCGAAAGAGACAAAAACAGTTGTGTTGACGGAACAAAGCTTTCTGTTTGTCCTTCGCCCATCCTGAGGGGTTAATTTGGGTTCAGCTTGGCCCATAAAAACCCAGAAAACTGTAATCCGAACCAAGACCAAATATAACCCCCGCCCCCCTATAATTGCACTATCTGTATCATCTCCCTGTACTCCCTATACCACTATCTGTTTCATTTTGCACATCTGCATATAGTACACTTTTGTAAACACTGTAAACGGTTGTTCTCCAAAGCCTTCTGCTCTGTGCCTCTGGCATCCATCATCCAAGACGTAAGGTGTTTACATCGTCATGCTGAGGTCTTTAAAAGAGTTCTAAAGTGACTGCTAACTGTAATTTTGACATGGCTGCAAACAGTTTTGCGGCGGGGCAAACAGCTGTTTACGGCACACTTTATATCCATGTACTTAATCATTTATGGTTCAGTAAGCGCTCATTACAGAACATAACCCCCTTGTTTACTGTCGGGTGGCACACAATGTGGGAAAAACAAGATGGCCGACTTTCCTCCATCCCATCTCCTCGGTCATGTTGCCGTGCATGGCGTACTTTCACCTTCAACCTTTGCAGGTTACAAGCACCTGGATTTAAGGAGGGATGGCCCAGCGCTAACCTGGCAACCTAAGTGGCCCCTTCATCTCAGGTTACCTTGCAGCTTTTCACTTGTCTCTGTTGGCTGATAAAGAGGGGCATGACCCCAAAGCGGCAGGTAGCCTGGTAACCGACTGTGGGGGCAAACCGTCGCGTTTGCCCTCTTTAAGGCCAGACTCTCTCCTGGGGCTCCTTAGAGCAGGAGGGGAAAGCAGCAGTGTTCTGGTGGAGTTGGATGGGGCCTCGCTGATGGAAATTCCATGAAAGTGGGGGTGAAAAGTGGGAACACATTCCAGATGCGGTCGGCCGGGGTAAGCTATCCACCACACCGGGCTCTGCCGGGGTGGGCTCCCGAGAAACAGAACCCGGGGGCGGGCAGGGGCCACAGAGAGAGAGAGGTCAAGCAGCATCATTCACCAGCCTGACAGACAGGAGCCACGGGGAGGTCGAGGGGGGGGGGGGGGGGGGGGGAGGCGGGGGTGGTGGTGTAGTGGGTGGGTGGGAGGGGGGGAGGGGCTTTGGGTAGTAAAAGATGGCAGCCATTCTTTTTTTCCCTTTTTGGTTTCCTCAACTAACTGATGCAGAACGGCCCCTTCTTAGTGGGGTACACGGGCAGTTAGTCAGCAGACGTACCCCAATGAAGGACCCTGGGCCTTTGTTGAAGGACCTGTCTTGTCAGCTGTTCACACTGCAGAGCGCGACAGTTTCCAATCGCTGAGTACGCCAGTCCCATGAACCCTCATTCTGAAGGCCGATAAACACGCACTTTCGCTCGCAGACATACACACCAACTCGCATGTAGACACGCATACACACCTAGTTAACCCACCCTGACCCTCCCCACTGCTCCACAGACACCAGAGAGAGGCACGGACAGGAAGTTGGGCCGGGTGGTTGGCTCTCCAGCTGGCTGACTGGCATGTAGGGAGGGAGGGATGAAGATATACAGATTTACAAACAGGCAATGAAGCACGCTCAGGTAATCATTAACGTTTGCATTTAGTCATTTACAGATGAGATGAATACTGAATCCAGAGCAACTTACAGTAGGTACAGGGACATTCCCCCGAGGCAAGTAGGGTGAAGTGTCCTTTGGCACGGGTGGGAATCGAACCAACAAATTCCCTAACCGCTCAGCCACCTGACTCATAGTTCTGGATGACCTGGACTTCCTTCCTGGTGCTACAGCATGACCAGACCCGTCTGACCTAGACTGGACCTTTAAAGTTCAACTGTTCCTCCTGTTTATCTTCACATAAACACACTTAACAAATGTTCATTTTCCCTATTCACGTTTCACCTCATTTTCACAATTCATTTCTCATTTGAAAGATGATTGCCCTTTGTGTCTTACTTAACTACGTACATTTCATTAGCCTTACAATGGGTTTACCAAGGTGTGACGGTTATGATAAAGGTTCGTAGGAAATAGCTTCGATAATGTCATTCCGATCCTCATTCCGCTGATGTGACATCATTAAAGTACATTAGGAAGACTGTGAGCGAGGAACATGATCAGCATGACGTACCTGCTGTTGTTTTAAGGGCTCGTGAGTTTCCTGACGGACAGTGGAGTGCTTCTGTGGCGTTTCCGTGGTTATTTTGAGCTAATGATTTATCGTTATAGAACACAAGGGCTCCTGTTGGACTTGTTGAAAACGCCATTGGATGTTTACAGCAGCTGGGGAGGAGGAGGGGCTGTCTTCAGATGACAGGTTGAACCAGAGGAGCTGAGTGTGTGTGCGTCTCTGTCTGTGTGTGTGTGTGTGTGTCTCTCTGTCTGTCTGTGTGTGTCTCTCTGTCTGTCTGTGTGTGTCTCTCTGTCTGTCTGTCTGTCTGTGTGTGTGTGTGTGTGTGTGTGTGTGTGTGTGCGTCTCTGTCTGTGTGTGTGTGTCTCTGTATGTCTGCGTGTGTGTGTGTGTCTGTGTGGGTGTGTGTGTCTTGTGTCTTTGTGTGTATGTCTGTGTGTGTCTGTGTGTGTCTCTGTCTGTGTGTGTGTGTGTCTTGTGTCTTTGTGTGTATGTCTGTGTGTGTGTGTGTGTGTGTGTGTGTGTGTGTGTGTGTGTGTGTGTGTGTGTGTGTGCGCGTGTGTCTCTGTCTGTCTGTGTGTGTGTGTGTGTCTTGTGTCTTTGTGTGTATGTCTGTGTGTGTGTGTGTGTCTGTGTCTTTGTGTGTATGTCTGTGTGTGTGTGTGTGTGTGTGTCTGTGTGGGTGTGTGTCTGTGTCTTTGTGTGTGTGCGTCTGTGTGTGTGTCTGTGTGTGTGTCTGTGTGTGTGTGTGTGCGTCTGTGTGTGCGTCTGTGTGTGTGTCTGTGTGTGTGTGTGTGTCTCTCTGTCTGTCTGTGTGTGTGTGTGTGTGTGTGTGTGTCTCTGTCTGTGTGTGTGTGTGTCTTGTGTCTTTGTGTGTATGTCTGTGTGTGTGTGTGTGTGTGTCTGTGTGGGTGTGTGTCTGTGTCTTTGTGTGTGTGCGTCTGTGTGTGTGTGTGTGTCTGTGTGTGTCTGTGTGTGTGTCTGTGTGTGTGTGTGTGTGTGTGTGTGTGTGTGTGTGTGTGTGTGTGTGTGTGTGTGTGTAAGAGAGGTCATCCTCCTAACGTCAGTGCATTAGCCACTGTTGAGCCTTTCACCCCTGTGTAATGACAGTGTTCACACTCTTGACAAAGCTTTCAGCATTACAGTGTTTATTGTTGACTACAGCCTGCCTGGGTGTGTTTGTGTGTGTGTGAGAGAGAGAGTGATTGAGAGAGACAGACAGAGAGAGAATGAAAGAACGAGAGAGTGAGACAGAGAGAGTGAGAGAGTGTTAGAGTGAGAGAGTGTTAGAGTGAGAGAATGAGTGAGAGATAGAGTTTGAATCCTGTTAGGCTCAGACACAGAGAATGATTTTGTCCAGACTCAAAGCCACACAACAGTTTATAGACAGTTTGTGTGTGTGTGCATGTGTGTGTGTGTGTGTGTGTGTGGGCATGTGGGTGTGTGTGTGTGTGTATGAAACGATGATACACAGCTCGTAAGCCAGACACAAGACTTACAAAGATTCCATTACGTAGTGCTACTGTCACTTTCCACAACAGAAGTACTGCATGTCAAGGTTCCTAAGATCAAACACACACATTAACCGCACACTTTTAAAATCTTGGCCTGTGTAACTTCACCCTACTTTTGACAGGTAAACTTTAAGACGGCCAAGAAGTTATGATCTGACGGACGGATGTCACATAATACACTACTGTTTTACTATGTTCGTTTTTTTTATAACATTACTCAGTGCTGCAAACGACAGAATTGACTCGAGCGTTGTTTATTAGGAATTCCTCTACTCAAGAACATTGTTTGGAGGTTATCTAGCAGAAAGATGAATGAACACATTGCATGTCCTTAACTCAACATGACACCGTCAATGTCATCATTATAATAACCTGTGGTTAGGATCTACTTTGACATCAGCTTAGTGCTTAAACTGGTCAAGTACATTGCAGATCATCTAATTCATGAGAGTCATGCAGTTGGTTAAGGAGTCGGGCTAGTAAACCGCCAGTTCCCCGGTTCAAACCCCAGCTGTGTCCTTGGGCAAGGCACTTCACCCGACTTGCCTCAGGGAGGGAATGTCCCTGTACTCACTGTAAGTCTCTCTGGATAAGAGCGTCTGCTGAATGTAAATGTAACGTGATTTATGACACCCGTCCCCCCCATCGCTCCGCCAAAGACGCACACCAACACCCTTCTTTTACGACCGCAGCGGTTATGAACTACAGCTAAGAGCAGTTGTGGAAAATGAGATTAAAACTGTGTGCGAAACCTCTGGCGAATGCGCGCAGACACGCGTGCGTCCGTGTGCGTCCAGGCCGCCGGGAGCGCAGCCATACTAATGGATGGAAAATCTCTCCGCGCACCATGACACGAGACGAAGAAAAAAAAAAAAGCCCCGATACACAACCCCTTGAGATCTATCTGTTCTCCTGCTGTCTGCCCCCCCCCCCCCCCCCGCCCCCCCAACCCGATCCCCACAAACCCTCCCTGCCCCTTTGCCTTACCCTGTACAGTTTTAATAAAGGTGGGGGTGGGGGTGGGGGGGGGGGTTGTCGAGGTGAAGCGATCGACTGCTCTGAACCCTGGGCTTTAAGACGGTCAATGGAACCAAAGTACCCCCCCCCCCCTCACACGCACGCACAAATATACGCGTGGCGCTAAATATTCACGGTGGGTTTTTCATAGATGTGGACCCTCGCCTTGTTTGTTTCGTTGCTCTGTTGGATGAACAGGTTAATGCAGCACTTGTCTGCTTGGCCTTGCTGGTTTTAATGGGGGGTGTTCTGTGTTCTGTGTTGTTCCGGATCAGAAGGTTTTGCCGAGTTTGTAAGATTGGACCTAAGTGTGTGAGTGCAAAAACACACCCAGTGTGTGTGTGTGTGTGTGTGTGTGTGTGTGTGTTTGTGTGTGTGTGAGAGAGGGGGGGGGGTGTTCTATATTGATATTGATGGGAATCAGAGCAGTAATCAGCTGGAATAATGTTTGTACTGTAATAGGGCTGTATGTGTCTCGGCCAACCACAGGCATCAAAGGACACACAGTCCAGCCAGAAATGATCAAGGCCTGTTCTACCTCTCTCTCTCTCACTCTCTCTCTCTCTCTCTCTGTGTGTGCCTGTGTGCGTGTGTAAGAATGACACTCGAGGACTTTCCCATTCAGACAACACACACACACGCACGCATAAAAACATACGCACTTACAAACAACACAGACAGAGTACGCACACCATCAGTCCCCAGATCACCCACGCACATTCCCCCTCCCACCCTGCATGCACACGCTCACTACCCCCCTCCCATACCAATCAAAGCTCATACGCGAATAGAGCAAACAGAAAGAGCAACAATTCACCCAACTATTTCCCCTGAATCAGGACAATAGGCTAATGAGTGTCCCTGCCATCGGTTTTCCTCTAACTGGGTGTTCACAGCACGGTTGATTGGAACATTCAGAACATTCCCTAGTTATACGGATGATGCAATGCATACATTATACAATACACGTCGTTGGTTTGATGTTTCCTGGAGCAGGAATTCTTGGCTAAGCGTTATTTGATGGCATCTGTGGACAAGCTGGCCGACTAGTTAAGTTCTGTCTCGTTTGGCTCTATTGTGTTCCTGGACTGATTACAGGTTCATGAACTAGTCTATATGCTTCGACAATTTGAGCCAATAGGGAGTCGGGGAGTCCTGTGGCTCAGCGGTTAAGGCGTTGGGCTAGTGATTGGAAGTTCAATTCCCAGCTGTGGCTGTATGATGTTGTGTCCTTGGGCAAGGCACTTCACCTTGCTTGTCTCAGGGGGAATGTCCCTGTACTTGCCGTAAATCGCTCTGGATAAGAGCGTCTGCTAAATGACTAAATGATAGATGAAAATGTAATGGTTAGACAATGTTTGTTTACAGCATGTGTATGTATGCATTGGTCGAGTTCATTTGTATGTGTCATGCCCACTGTTCAACACTGACCTGAACAGCCTAGTCCACCAGAATCTCCAGTCAGCACTCCCATTCACAAGATATTTTACCGAGTAGCCAATATATAGAGAGGTGGTGCCAAGGAGTTCTTGCCCACTCAGGATAAGAAGCACTGTATTTTCACTAGTTTATGGACAATCCCTGCCGTTCTTTTTGCAAACGCAGACCTGGAGTCAGCAGCCTGGCAGTGTCCGATGCTCATACCTCTCTCATATAATATCGGATGGTTGTCAGTCTCATTGATATCCCGAAACCTATCGCTTATGCACTATTTCTATGGTGCTGTATTTCGATGATGACACCATAGTCCTTAATGCGAGGCACTTCTGAATTGCGAGAAAACCCCCTTTTTCAGCAAGTTGCTAAACCCCCCCTCCCCGTGAGCTAATGGGGTGTGAGGCCACCTTATCATGGGTCACTCTCGTACCCCGTCTCCGAGCTCTTCGATGGGCCGGCAGACGAGGACCCAGCCTGGTCACGGAGCTATCAAGCTTATCTGTCTGTCCATCTGCCGGGGAGATGGGAGCTGCTGATTACCGGAACACTCCGGAACCCTCTTGATCTCGCCCAAGGATCTCGGCAGGCCAACACACACAGGGAAACGCGAATGTGTGTTCAGCGGTGTGTGTTAGCGTCCGAGCGGTGCCAGCCCATGCACAGGGTCCGCACTTCTGCAATCACGGCGTTGTTGCGTCGCGACGTTGCTCTCGTCGGCGAACGTTGTAGGTCAAATGTTTCATTCATGAACGTTGTTTTCACACAACGCAAAAAGGATAGGTGACCGTGGAGTGTTGGAAGGATGTTGACAACGTCTCCTCATTTCTGCTCCTGAAAAATTGATGTAATGCGAGTCGTAGTCTTTAGTACTCAGTGTGACGACCAAGCACGCGTTCACTTTTGCCCGTTTCTCTGAGTTTCGTAAAAAAGACTCTGATGCAATCAAGTTGGTCTTTGTGTCACACCTATAACATATCCATAATAATGTTCTTGGTGGGTTGAGGTAAGGGCTGAACAGGGAGAGAGGGAGGGAGGGGCGCTGGATGGAGGGAGACAGAGAGAGACAACGAACGAGAAAAAAAACACATTAAGGCCAAGGAGGAGGAACGAAGAGATTCATATTTCCCTGTTAAAGGAAGTAGGACACCGTCAGCCTGCAGGGGAGGGATGAGTAAGCTATCTGCGTTACCTCTGTAGTCCATCTTCTCTCACCTCATCTCCCCCCCCCCTCTCTCTCTCTCTCTCTCTCTCTCTCTCTCTCCCTCTCTCTGTCTCTTTTTTTAACCATCCAGCCATTCTATCTCCCATCCTGCCCGATCAGCAGCGAGGCTGTTAGCGTTTGAGAGCATCTTTCTGTGTGTCGGGGGGAGGGTGTGGCGCAACACGCGATTTTTGTGGCTCTGTGACCAACGCTCTTTTGCGAAGCTCTCTCTCGTAAGTCACTTTGGATGAAGGCGTCTGCTAAATGCATGAATGTGAACGTAATGTAATGTTGCTGGGGCTCAATCCCATCCAAAACCAACAAGAAATTGCGCGTGATGAGGAATCAACGCCCCCCTCTCCCAACTGTCGTCCCCCCCCCCCTCCCCCATCCTCTTTCCACCGAAATCACGCCGAGGCGTTTGTCCAATCGGAACCCCCCCCCCCCCCCCCCCCCCCCAAGTCTGCTTAGTGTCTCGCTTGTGTCTCTGTCCTCCAGAAGACTTGACAGACCAGGGAACAGAGAGGGCCTTGTTATTGAATATCCCTCCGCAGCATCATGGCTGTAAATGGTCGCGTGCTTGGATGTTGGAACCTGCGTCTCTAACCGATGTCATCCGATGAAGAAGCCTGTGTTTTTGCCGTACATCTTCTGCGTCAAAACGGCGGCGTCGGACTCGCGATCCCCCCCCCAAAAATCCTTTTTGCTCTTGCCAAATGGAATCAAACTTTTTTGCAAAACTGGAGCTAACTTTACAGGGGTCTATTTTGACATAATAAAGCTTGCTGGGTGTTATGTTAATGCCGTCATTTCTCCCTCAGGTGTTAATGATGTATCTGTTCTTAGCCAAAAAACCATTAAGGCGTTACTGAGTAGCATTAATCATTTTCTTCACAGTGTTCCCTGTGGATTTCCAGGATGTAACGCTGGTGAAATGCAGAGTCAGAACTTGTGATATCCACCGCAGGATCAGGAATGGTACGACATGTCTCAGTAGTTTGGACTGTCAGGAAAGCGTTTACTCACGGCAGATCCGCTTTTAGAATGAGGTTTTTCGAGGAGAGATTTACGCCAGTTGTTTGATTTCCTCCTTGCCCTTTGTCCCTGACTACTGTGCCGTGTGAGGTCCGTCAGCATGTCGAGAGAATTCTGTTTGGATGGGGGGGGGGGGGGTTGATACAGGGGGGGCTTCTGGACTAACTCAAAAAAGGATCTTGGTTCAACTGCAGGAGTCAACTCGAGCTCTAACTTGGGGATCACACAAACTCTCTCTCTCTCTCTCTCTCCTCTCTCTCTCTCCTCTCCTCTCTCTCTCTCTCTCTCACTCTCTCTCTCTCTCTCTCTCTCTCTCTCCCTCTCCCTCTCTCTCCCACTCTCTCTCTCTCTCTGTCTCTCTCTCTCTCGACTCTCACTCTCTCTCCCTCTCACTCTCTCTCACTCTCTCTCTCCCCACTCTCTCTCTCTCCCCACTCTCTCTCTCTCACTCTCACTCTCTCTCACTCTCTCTCTCTCTCTCTCTCTCTCTCTCTCTCACTCTCACTCTCACTCTCTCTCCCTCTCACTCTCTCTCACTCTCTCTCTCTCCACTCTCTCTCTCTCTCTCTCTCTCTCTCTCTCTCTCACTCTCGCTCTCTCTCCCTCTCACTCTCTCTCACTCTCTCTCTCCCCCACTCTCTCTCTCTCCCACTCTCTCCCACTCTCTCTCTCCCCACTCTCTCTCTCTCTCTCCCACTCTCTCTCTCTCTCTCTCTCTCTCTCTCTCTCTCTCTCTCGTCTCTCTCTCTCTCTCTCTCTCCCTCTCACTCTCTCTCACTCTCTCTCTCCCTCTCTCTCTCTCTCTCTCTCTCTCTCTCGTTCAATAACAACCCAGGCCTATGATACGACACACACTTTACTTGGTGCTCTATCTTTCGCTGTCACAGTCGCTGGGGCGCTCTCTCTCCCCCCGTCTCTTCCCTCCGTTGCTCCCCCTCTCTCGCGTCTCTCGTCACGGCTGCCAGCTGTTGGCTCTCCTCAGTTTTACGTTCCATCGCGGTCCGTCAGAATAGAATAGATCTTTATTGTCATTGTCACAGGTACAAACGAGATTGAAAGTGCTTCTAGTCAGAGCAACGTAAAAAGAAAATCCTAGCGCTGAAACAACAAATACGTTTAAAATCGTCAGAATAAATATACCGAGTCTGCGATTCAACGAGTCTTCACGCGGTCGCTTTTCCCTCCGTTCACAACGCGCCCACACGTCTAAAAAGCGCCACGCTTCTGTGATTCGTCCTCGTGGAGCTCGGCCGCCGCGTCGCACGTGAAGCGCTCCTCCCTGCCTGTTCCGTCTTACTGAACGATCAGTTTGACCTCTAGGAGGGCAACGGGAGAGGGCGTCAAACGGCGTTTCGGCGTAGCTGCCTTGACCCCCCCACTCGCCCCGCCGCCACAACCCACCCCCCCCTCTCCCCCCCCTGCTTTGTGAAGTAGTTGCTTGGAATAAAAACCTGGTGTTTTATCGCCCCCATCAGCGAGTAAGATACGGCACTACACTTTGTAAACACGGGGATTAGCTAATAGACTCTTGGCATGGACACTGGCTGTCTGCGTCTCGCTCTCCTCCCGCCGCCGACCCTCGCGCTCTCTTCTTTTTCTTCTTCGCTCTCTTTGTTCCACATCCCTTGGGGAGACATGTGGTTGAGCGGTTAGGGAGTAGGTACCCGGTTTGAACCCTGGCTGTGCCAACACAAAGTTGTGTCCTTCACAGCCCCGTACTTGCTGTAAGTCGCTCTGGGTAAGAGCGTCTGCTAAATGACTAAATGTGAAATGTGATCCTTTCAAATGAAACTTTTATTAAACCTTCAATTTTATTTCTGAAACCCATTCAGTACATGCATGTCTGTTATTATTGTGTGAGCTTGTGTCTGTCGGAGTGTGTGTCTGTCTCCTCGGAGCTGCTCTGTGTTGTGTTTGTATAGATTACCTTTTTGAGTATGAGCAGAAACGATTTGCTGGTATCTGTGGGAGCTACCGTAGGCTGAGGTAAGGTAAGGCTGGTCCAGAGATAGCTGTGTGTGGAGCCTGGACTTTTATGTATATACACTTCATTATTCTCTCTCTCGCTCTCTCTCTCGCTCTCTCCATCTCTTTTGCGCTCTCTCTCCGTCTCGCTCTCTCTCTCCATCTCTCTCTCTCTCCGTCTCGCTCTCTTTCTCTCCGTCTCGCTCTCTTTCTCTCCATCTCGCTCTCTCTCTGTCTCGCTCTCTCTCTCTCCGTCTTGCTCTCTCTTTCTCCGTCTCACTCTGTCTCTCTGTCTCGCTCTCTCTCTCTCCGTCTCGCTCTCTCTCTCTCCGTCTTGCTCTCTCTTTCTCCGTCTCACTCTCTCTCTGTCTCGCTCTCTCTCTCTCCGTCTTGCTCTCTCTCTCTCTGTCTCACTCTCTCTCTCTGTCTCGCTCTCTCTCTCTGTCTTGCTCTCTCTCTCTGTCTCACTCTCTCTCTCTGTCTCGCTCTCTCTCTCTCCGTCTTGCTCTCTCTTTCTCCGTCTCACTCTCTCTCTCTGTCTCGCTCTCTCTCTCTCTCTCTCTGTCTTGCTCTCTCTCTCTCTGTCTCACTCTCTCTCTCTGTCTCGCTCTCTCTCTCTCCGTCTTGCTCTCTCTCTCTCACTCTCTCTCCATCTCGCTGTCTCTCTCTCCGTCTCGCTCTCTCTCTCTCCGTCTCGCTCTCTCTCTCTCTCTCTCCATCTCGCACTCTCTCTCTCCGTCTTGCTCTCTCTCTTCATCTCTCTCTCCATCTCTCTCTCCATCTCGCTCTTTCTCTTGCTCGCTCGTTCTGTCTCTCTCTCCCCCATCACAGTCTGATTGAAGGGGAATGCACGGCTGGCACCGAAAGAAAGAAGGAAATAGATAATGATACCAGGCAGCATGGTGTGGAAAACACTGACCTCTCACGTATCTGATCCGTCACACACACACACACGAGCGCCCAAACCTAGTCACACGCACAAATCTTCCGCTACTTGGATGAGTCTGCTGTTGGGAAATTTATAGCCCCAGATGAAACAGGATGGTAAAATGTTTCTGTGTGTGCGTGCTTTTTTCAGTGTGTGTGTGTGGTTAAGTCACAAAGCATATGGACCAGAAGAGATGCCATAAAAGGTTACAGGGCTAACAACACATATAGTATAGCAGCCATCACACACACATTCACACACACACACACACACACACACTTTGTTAATTGGATCCCTGTAGCCCATGTTTCCAACAGCATTATTGGAATTGTGATAGCTAGAGGAATTACACACACACACACACACACACACACACACACACACACACACATCCTAGGTGCATACAGACATGCTCCCTCAGACAAACACACACACACACACACACACACACACACAGGCACACAGGCACACACACACATTGTTCCATTCCATTAACTGAGTCTATGGTTAGAGGGACTTGGTGTCTGTATATGGTTTTGTCTGTGCTCCTTAGTGCATATATCACCAGGAGAGGACCACAGCTGGGTCTCTGTCTCCCTCAATTTATCTGTCTCTTTCCTCCTCTCTCGTCCTCTCTCTCTCTCTTTCTCTCTAATATACTTCTCTCTGGTTCACAGAAGGGGGCGCTCTTTCAAACATGCAGCCAAAGGCCAAAGCCACTGTCTGTGATAAGATCATGGGCATTACTGCCAATACGTCCTGGTTAAAAAAACAGACTGGAGAGTGGGTGGCATTCCCAGATTGACTCTGACCAAACCATTCAGGTTTTCATGCATCTCTTCATCTCTCAGTCAATCCCTCCATCCTTTCATCCCTTCACCCACCCATCCCTCCATCTATCCATCCCTCAATCCCTCCATCCCTCTAGCCATCTATCTCTCCATCTCTCCATCCCCATCCCTCCATCCCTCCATCCCTCCATCCCCATCTCTCAATCCCTCCATCCCTCTAGCCATCTATCTCTCCATCTCTCCATCCCCATCCCTCCATCCCTCCATCCCCCCATCCCCATCTCTCCATCCCTCAATCTCTCCATCCCTCTATCTTTCCAAGACTTCATGGATTGACTGTGTAGTGTCCCTTGTATCAGTATTAAACCAGGCTGTCCTTTACCTGTCATTGGCCTCATCTGCAGGGATCTGTGTGTGGGTGGAACAGGAAAACTACACCTATCCGAACCGTGCAGGGAAGAATGATGAAAGAAGGGTGTCATGGGGGGCATTAAAAGATATATGGACCTCTCTGTTCCTTTATTTTGGAGTGAGAGTGGGCATGTCCCCAAACTGGATTCCAAGGGCTCTATAAATCCAAAATGGACTCTGAATGAAATAATGCTCTGACATCCTTGCACACACACACACACACACACACACACACACATCCACACATCAATACACAAGCACCTGAACCTGAACACTAGCACCTATCAACACACACATCAGAACACACATAGGTAAGGTAAGATCATTCCTTATCCGTCTCGCGTTGCCAATTTAAGTTTGCAACAACCAGATACAGTACAGTACTCAGAGTACCAATAAAGACATATATTTGAAAGTACAGAAATGTATATAAAAACACAAAGGTATGTTCACATCCACAGGCAAAGACCTGAGGTTTAACCTCGGTTCGGTAGGAAATTCTCCCGGGCCAGACGGAGCAGCAGCAGCAGAGCGTAAATCTGAGGTCCTAGCCCCGCCCGTCTGTCCGTCTGTCCATCCGCCTGACAGTAAATGCCTATTAGTGTCTGCTCCGGAATCAAACCCAGATGGTGGCAGGCCGGTAGGCCCTCACCACCCCGTAACTCACCCCCCACCCCCACCCGCCACCCCCCACCCCCCACCCCCCACCCCAGAGCTCTTAGGTAGGGGCCGGGGCCGGGGGCCAGGAGCTGGGGCCTCCAGACAGAGCTTTACTCACCTTCATATTTCACCATAATCCGATGGAAAATACATGATGTTATGAATCACAGGCTCTTGGGAGAAGGGGAGGAAAGGACCGGGTTAGGCGCCAGGACTGGGGGAGGGGAGGGGATGGTGGAGGGATTTGAGGCCAGTCCTCCCTCTCCATTACTCCCGCTCTCTTTCTTTCTCTCCGTTGTCCGTCTAGTCTCACTCGCCCTTCACTTCTCCCTCCTATCTTCCCCAAATTAATGTGATTTTTTTTTCCTTCCCCCTTATTTCCATCTGTTGCCATGAGCTGTGCGACAACCCTCCGACACACACACACTCATGCACACACACAGCTCACACACACAGCTCACACACGCGCTCACACACATACACACACAGTCCTATAAATAAATAAATAAATACTAATTTAGCAGACGCTTTTATCCAAAGCAAGTTACACTAAGAACAGGGACCTTCTCCCCGAGGCAAGGAAGGTGAAGTAGCTTGACCAAGGACACAACATCACACATCGCATCATTTGTATTATTTGTAACATTTGCATTCCATGGTACCTGTATAATTGCACTACTCGCTTCATTGTATTATTAGTGTATTATTTGTAACATTTGTATTCCTTGTCTATATGTATCATATCTGCAGTGTATCTTACATGGTATTCATTTTCATTTTATTAGTAGGCCACATTTATGTTCTATGTTTGCTCATTCCTGCCAAAGTAAATTCTATGTTTGTTTATCTTGCATAGCGAATAAACCCCCATTCTGATTCTGATTCTGATCACAGCCACAGCCAGGATTCGAACTGACAACCTTCCAATTATGAGGTCAATCTTCTGTGAAGGCGGTTCATGAGGTCAACGCCTTCTGTGAAGGTGGTTCATGTGTGCTGCTGCGTGTGTGTTCTGATGGGTTAACCATGACTGGAGGGATATGGGAATAGATAGTGTGGAAGAAATTGGATTTCCTTTGTACTTATGAGTGATAAGTAGAAGACTGTTGTGACGTCACTACTGCCTGACTGTCACTATCTATGTTTACATTCTTGTGCCCTATAAAAGAAGGTCCTCTCGCCTTCAGACGGGAGAGAGACATGATTGAGACCTAAGCCTTGTGTCTTCATTTTGTTGTCAGAGGTCTGGTCAGTTCTATCCCAATTTGCAGGTTGTTAAATACTTATATAATCCAGAACTCAACTGAACTGTCACTCTGTTTACGAAGAGACGGACAAAACACTTTCTTCATCGATAGTGATGGGTGTTTCTCCCCCCGCAGGTTCATCCTGGTGTTTGGCTGTCTGGTGCTGTCAGTGCTGTCCACCATCCCAGACCAGGCAGACCTGTCCTCCCACTGTCTGCTGATCCTGGTAAGCACAGCTCTCTCCGTCCCCATGAACCGGCTCTCTTGGTCTGCCCTGCCCATGGCGGTGCTTAAGGAGGGAAGGAACTGGGATTGTGTGGGAGAATGCACTGTCCTTTTCTGTCTGTTTTTGTCTTTGTGTGTGCGTGTCTGTGTGTGTGCGTGAGAGAGAGAGAGAGAGAGAGAGAGAGAGAGAGAGAGAGAGAGAGAGAGAGAGAGAGAGAGAGAGAGAGAGAGAGAGAGAGAGAGAGAGAGAGAATGGGTGTTTTGCTCGCCATAATTGATGACTTACAGACCAGTTATTGCCTTAACTCGGTTTGGTACCAAAGTGGGTTTAACAAACAGATGTGCGTGTGTACGTGTTTGTGTGTGTTTATGACAAACATGCTCAGCCCAGATGGATGCTCAACCCTTTAATTGCTCCCCTGATATTTGTCAGCAGTAATAGAAAATGAAAACTCAGCAATACAGTCTCAATGTTCTTTTTTGAATAACAGTTACTGCAAACAGATATAATAACTCATAACCACTAAACAGTGCAAGCGGGTATTCCTGTAATTGTTATTAGTGTCAAAATGCAATGAATGTTTCAGGGAATCCATTATTTAATATTTAAGGTTTTCTCTGAATTAGCGAGTTGTGTATCACAGTACCACAATGACGCCTTATTGATTTTTTTTTTTTTATTGATGATTGACTTTGACACCCTTTCATGCGGAAGTCTTTTGCGGCTTCTTCGAACCCAGAAGTTGAACTCAGAGTTCCATGAGTGAACCTGCCTGTGTGTGTGTTTGTGTGTGTGTGTGTGTTGTAGGAGTTCGTGATGATCGTGGTGTTTGGGCTGGAGTACATCATCAGGATCTGGAGTGCCGGCTGCTGCTGTCGATACAGAGGCTGGCAAGGACGCCTCCGATTTGCCAGGAAACCCTTCTGTGTCATCGGTAAGTGTGTGTGTTCGGATGTCAAGGGCACTAGGAACTGTGTGTGTGTGTGTGTGTGCCGTCGCCTGTTTGTGCGCATGCTCCAAATTGTCTCAGAGATGAGGCGGACATCGGTCCAACGGTCTGACATCAGCCTCTCAAACCGCAGAGGTCAGGCAGTGGCCATCGATACGTTCCTTAAGGATAGAAACAGCTCCAGTTTCCAGTAAGAGATACCGCCATCTGTTTCCTTTCTCAATAAAGAAAGACCGAATCAACAGAAGTTGAAATATTAGAGAGAAGGATGTGTTTGCTGAAAGAGATCAGTGTGAATTTAGATGGAAGCACAATATTATTCCTGTCCAGCAGCCCTGCTGCTGCTTAATGTGGGGCTGGGACCCTTGCTGAGGTTCTCCAGAGGAAGACCCGTTTGGGAGAACCCCGTGCTCGCTCTGTTCCATCTCCCTTCTCCCACGTCTCACTCTCTTCTTCTTGCTCTCTCTCTGCCTCCCTACCTCTCTCTATCTCTCCCTCTCTCTCTCTCTCTCTCTCCCTCTCTCTCTCTCTCTCTCTTGCTCTCTCTCTATCTCTCCCTCTCTCTCTCTCTCTTGCTCTCTCTCTCTCTCTCTATCTCTCCCTCTCTCTCTCTCTCTTGCTCTCTCTCTCTTACTCTGTCTCTCTCTTCAGTTCTGTATTTCTGCCTTTCTGTCTGTCTTTCTGTCTGTCTTTCTGTCTTACACACTTTGTTCTCTCTCTCTCTCTTGTTCATGCTCCGTCTACAGTATCTTTTTCTCTCACGCACGTTTCTCTCTACGTACTTCTGTCGTTCTCACGTGTACACACAGAATCATCGTTTGTATTCTGTTGCTGGCGTCTTGGTTCAGGACACGAACCTTGACCCAGTGTGACAGCAGCCACCAACAGGGCACTTAACCCATATCACATTCAGAGTATCGCTCTCACCAGTTTGTCTCGTGCGTCGTCAGTCCCAAACATGACTTGGTGCGCTCCCCGTTTTCATTTAATTCATAACATATTTGTCGCCTCCCTCTCCCCAGATATCATCGTACTCATCGCTTCCGTTGCCGTGGTATCGGCTGGTAGCCAGGGTAACATCTTCGCCACCTCAGCGCTGCGTAGTCTTCGCTTCCTGCAGATCCTGCGCATGGTGCGCATGGACCGCAGGGGAGGCACCTGGAAGCTGCTGGGATCTGTGGTTTATGCCCACAGCAAGGTAAGACGTGTAGGCGTTGGGGCTGAAAGAGGGGCCGGGCCCTTTCCTGTCCCGCTGCCTTCTGAGACGCACGTTTGGGTGTTTCCTGCAGGAGCTGGTGACGGCCTGGTACATCGGGTTCCTGGTGCTCATCTTCTCCTCATTCTTGGTCTACCTCGTGGAGAAGGAGTTCAACAAAGAGTTTGCCACTTACGCTGATGCCCTTTGGTGGGGCACAGTAAGTAGACCAGCCCCCCCCCCCCCCCCCCCCCCTCGCATGCACACCCCACACGCAACACGCTCGTTTAGTTGCGGAGACACGCAGGAAGTCAGGTGGCTGAGCGGTTAAGGCATTGGGCTAGCGATTGGAAGGTTGCGAGTTCGATTCCCGGCTGTGGCTATGTGACGTTGTGTCCTCGGGCAAGGCACTTCACCCTACTTGCCACAGGGGGGAATGTCCCTGTACTTGCTGTAAGTCGCTCTGGATAAGAGCGTCTGCTAAATGACTAAACATTTATATGTGGTGGGTGGCCGACCACAACATAACCCACGAGGCAAAAAAACTTGCCCTCTTGTAAACCTTGAAGAAGAACCCCCCTCCCCCTAGTTAATAACTGTTAAAATAACATTAACTGTGTTCTGACGATACCTTAATGACACAGTGACATGACAAAGCTGTGACGAAATGCTTGGCTGGCCCATCAGATATCCCCCTCAACATGGAGACCACTGCTTACCGGACCCAATGCGCACCCTAGACCTTAAATCAGAGATGGAAGGGCAAAGAAAAATGACCAAATCAATGGATGTAATTTCCTATGCCTGTCAGGCGAGACCGAGCTATTAGACGTGTGACTGGAGATAGGGAAGGAGAGAGAATGTGGGTCAGTGAACACAACACTGCAGACACACGTCACATAGCTCTGCAAATACGAGTCTCCCTCACGCACGCTGTCCCACGCACCCCCTGTCTCTCTCTGTGGCCTCAGGGCCACTTGGGGTCTCTCTGGGTCATAGACACACCGTCTCCAACGCACATGTTGTCCCACACACATGTTGTCCCACACACACGTTGTGCCACACACACGTTGTCCCACACACACGATGTCCCACACACACGTTGTCCCACACACACGTTGTCCCACACACACGTTGTCCCACACACACGTTGTGCCACACACACGTCCCACACACAAGTTGTGCCGCACACACGTTGTCCCACACACACACGTTGCCCCACACACACACGTTGTCCCACACACACACATTGTCCCACACATGTTGTGCCACACACACGTTGCCCCACACACACACGTTGCCCCACACACACGTTGTCCCACACACACACGTTGCCCCACACACACACGTTGTCCCACACACACACAAGTTGTCCCACACATGTTGCCCCACACACACGTTGCCCCACACACACGATGTCCCACACACACGTTGTCCCACACACACATTGTCCCACACATGTTGTCCCACACACACGTTGTCCCACACACACACATTGTCCCACACGTTGTCCCACACACACACATTGTCACACACATTGTGCCACACACACACATTGTGCCACACACACATTGTCCCACACACACGTTGTCCCACACACACATTGTGCCACACACACATTGTCCCACACACACGTTGTGCCACACACACATTGTGCCGCACACACATTGTCCCACACACACGTTGTTCCTCACACACGTTGTGCCACACACACACGCACACACACCTGTCCACCCCCTGTGTGTCCTCTCTCCTCCTCTCCCACGGGTGGACCGAGGTTTTTTCAGCTGTCCAGCTTGCTTGTTGACTACAACTGCTACGAAGCCAACATGACCTTTATATGACCTCTCACCTCCTGCGTGTGACCTGTGTCACCAGATCACCTTGACGACCATTGGCTATGGGGATAAGACCCCTCAGACGTGGACGGGTCGCCTGCTGTCGGCTGGCTTCGCTCTGCTGGGGATCTCCTTCTTTGCCCTGCCTGCTGTGAGTCTCTCTCTCACACATACACACACACAGACACACAGACACACACAGACACACACACACAAACACATGCAAACACGCACACAGTCATATAGGCGCTTCCAGACGCACACAAAGTCAGCAGTGAACCCTGATTGTGTGCTGTGTATCATACACACTCACACACATTCACCGATTCTTACAAACACACAGGCAGACACACATATAGACACTCCCGGACACACATATACAGTATACACCCACAGATATACACACCGTCAGTAGGTGTGTGTTGTATTACGCATGCACATATGTATGTCACACACACACACACTGGTACACACACACAAGCACACACTCACAAACACACATGCAAATGGAGGGGAGTCATGCGGCTGAGCGATTAGGAAGTCGGGCTGGTAATCAGAAGGTACCCAGTTCAAACCCAAGCTGTGCCAGCATGCTGTGTCTTTGGGCAAGGCGCTTCACCCTGTACTTGCTGTAAGTCGCTCTGGATAAGAGAGTCTGCTGAATGACTCGATGGTGACAGGATGTTGTGTGTCTGCAGGGCATCCTGGGCTCTGGGTTTGCTCTGAAGGTGCAGGAGCAGCACAGACAGAAACACTTTGAGAAGAGAAGAAACCCAGCAGCCAGCCTCATCCAGGTAAACAGGCTCACACGCACCCACACACACACACACACACACACACACACACACACACACACTCACTCACTCACTCTCTCACACACGCATACACACTCTCTCTCTCTCTCTCTCTCTCTCTCTCTCTCTCTCTCTCTCTATCTCTCTATCTCATACACACACACACACACACACACACTCTCTCACACACACACACACTCACTCTCTCTCTCTCTCTCTCTCTCTCTCTCTCTCTCTCTCTCTCTCATACACACACACACATGCACACACATACACACAGACTCTCTCTTTCTCTCTCTCTCTCTCTCTCTCTCTCTCTCGCTCTCTCTCACACACACACACACTCACTCACACACACATACACAAGCACACAGATTCAAGACTAACACACTCTCTCTCACACACTCATACACAGGCACACACTTACAAACACACATGCAAATAAACACTCAACGCCCGAGCACAGTCACACACTCATTTGCTGTCTCACACAGAGCCGAACACACACGCAAATACTGACACTTCTAACAGTGTTTTTAGGACCCCCATGCTGCTGCCTCGACGCCCCCCCCCCCCAACCTCTCCCTCCGCTACTGTGTGTTTCTGTCATGTGTGCGTGCAAGCGCACGCTTTTGTATGCGTGTACAAGCGTGTTTTCTTTTAGTGTGCAAAGTGATGCCTAAATGTGCCTGAGACTGGCTGTCCCGTACCTGGTCCAAGGGAAACACAAAGCTCTGATATTTATGAGCTGTTTCCATGCAAGGTATTCCCAATGTGGATTTAGGGCCGCAACATAGCTCACCCAAATGGACAGGGTAAAGATTATTACTTTTGAATCAAATCTCCACCAACACAAGGCACATGTGCATGTCAGATAATAGATAGCATGATAGATAAAAGTGGGGGAAAAAAAAGATTTATTGCACATTTTAGTCTACGCTTTTAAACTTCATAATGTATTGAGTCATTTGTTGTGCATAACTTGTAGTGGATTTGAAGCTAAATCTGTCTACTTCATGGTATTTCAGGCTAGTTAGAGATATTCTAAATGCACAGTTGTACCACAGTGAAATACAATGGCCAATGGATCACGGAAAACCCTATTTTCATAGTACAAACTATAAACTAAATGTTCGGACAGTCTTCGTGTCATTTAGTTTAATACAATATATCACATATTCTTATTGCCAAGAACTTCATTTTGCTATGAGATACGATAACGTCATTTATGTATGTTAGGCAGAAGATGGTGGTCTTGAATGTCCAATACTAATAATCCTTTTTTTTTTTAATCAACCATTTTTCTTTGCAGATTAGCCAAGTATGGACTCGACACTCATCTGTCTGAATTGTTTGAAGGATTGTGCTCACGTGTGACTGAGAGTGACTCTGCACACAGACCCTTCGATTTCCTCACCATGTCTGTGCCGTCGCTGTTGTGCTTGTGCGTGATTGTGTGTGTGTGTGTGTGTGTCTATGTGCGTACACGTACGCGCGTGTGTGTGTGTATATGCGGTTGTGTGCGCGCGCGTCTATCTCTGCCCTCCCACCCTAGGCAGCTTGGCGTCTCTACACCACCGACAGTGGCCGTCCCTACCTCAGTGCCACCTGGCGCCACTACCAAAGTGCCCTCTCCCCCCTCAGGCATGTATCCTTTACCCCCCCCCCCCCGACTTCCCTGCCAACGCCAGCCTACTCCCCCCCACCCCTCCCCTACCCCTCCCTCCCTCCCCCTCCAGACCTCTCCCCCTCCCCCCGCCCCCGACACGACGCCTTGAAACAGCAACAACGACCGGTTGTACTAATCACCGTTTTTTTTGTTTTCCTTTTCCTTTTTGTTGTCTTCCTATTCTGTTTCTCTCCCAATCCTCCTTCCTCCTCTCTCCCAATCCTCCCCTCCCTCCTTGCCTTGTTTCCCCGATTTGTTTTTTTGGTTGACCCTTCCCGGTTCCTCCCGCCTCCTCTTCTTTCCACCTTGTTCCTTTTGGACTTTTTGTTCTGTCGACTCTGCACGTAGTGTGTCTGGCGTAGTTATGCTGCTGATGAGAACTCGGTTTCCATAGCTACCTGGAAGCCTCATTTGAAGGCGTTGCATACCTGCAGTCCTGCAAAGTAGGTAACAAACTACAGTCATGGCCGCTGCTCTGCCCCCGCTGCCCGCCTGTCTTCTTCATTGGTGCGCCTGTAGCTACAACGCCTAGTTTTTCCTTTTCTCATCTTCTTCTGTGGTATTTTAGTGGACGGTACGTCCTCAGTATGTATGTATTTTTGGTTGAGTCATACTTTTGTATAGTTTGGAACGTGTGGGGCTTTTTACATCAACGTATTCTGTGTATTCTGTTGGTGGAAAAGATCGCTGTCATTATTCAGTCTAATATTTCCAGGCTTGTGCAGATAGTGAGTTAGAGCTTCAAGGATTTGGGATTCTGGGAGACAGCGTTGATTTTAAATACAACACTTTGTGATGGTTAAAGAGAAGATCCAAATTACTGTTCGAATAGTGTTAAAATGTTTCCCGTTTTATTCGGAAGCCTCATCAAAATCCACCTCTCTTCCGGTCTCTTCCGGAAATATATCTATTTATTTCACAACATCCAAAGATAGCACATGTTTGTTTGTTTGTTTTTCAAATACCACATAAATATAGATAACTTTAATAGGATAGATATGGCTTGAGGCTCAGTAAATTGCTGCCCAGGTCTGTAATGCAGTCTGACATAAACAGAAAGTCAGAGCATTTATCTATTCAAAAAGAAGTCATTGTTTGACAGTGCAAGTCATGAATGTTTAGGAAAGTCTAGGCTGAAAACTCTAGTTAAGTCCAATTTGGGTCCTTAGTAAGGAAACATGAGCCCGGAAATGTTAGGTGCATCCACTGCTTTAACATCTTACACACGCACGCGCGCACACAAACACACAGACACGCACACAGATACACACACAGACACGCTCACACACGCACACCCGTGCACTGAAGCACAAGCACCTGCATAAACCCCTTTACTAGACAATACTAAAGCAAAGCGCAGGAAACAGCAGCTTCTCAGCTTGTCTGTACGCCCCCCCCCACCCCCCCCACCCCCACCCTCCCCATCTCTCTCCTACAAGGCGTAGCTCCTCCGCTCCTCCGCATGACCATGACAGTTTGCAATGCGTACGAGCTGAAACCACCCCTAACACCCTTCCAACCATCTCACCGCTTGTCTCGCCCATCGCTTTTTCCGACCGTAGTGGTGTGCTTGTCGTTGTTGCCCGACGGCACGTTTGTGCGGCGTCGTCTCTGAAACTCTCCGCGGGTCTGTTAACTGGTGTACTGACCTCTCTCTGTCTTTGTCTTCCCCTCTTCATTCACTAACATGAAGGAAAGAACAGGGAGAGACGACAAGCAGGTTTGTACACTTGCTCTCGCCACTCACAAACACTTCCTGAAAAAGGTGCCGCCCACCAGTCAGTCATAACCAATGAGAGGGAGGGTTTGTAGTTCCTGCAAGGTCATTTGAGGTCGTGCTGTTCTCACATAGAGAGCACGAGTGGAAGTCGCTGGTGCTTGAGACACTGGAGAGCTTAACGAGGAGTTCACCTGTTTGTTTGTTTTTAATCTAATACCTGTTCGCTGCAGTTAAGTGCTAATCATAAATGCTGTGATACCTTTTGGGAACACTCAGTGTTTCTTAGTGTTATAGAGTGTTATTAAACACTCAACTTTATTGTGCCCTCACCTTTCCCCTTTCTCTCTCTCATTCTCTCTCTTTCTCGCTCTTTCTCTTACACTCTTTCTCGCTCTTACTCTCTCTCTTTCTCACTCTTATGCTCTCTCTCTCATTCTCTCTTTCTCGCTCTTTCTCTTACACTTTCTCGCTCTTACGCTCTCTCTTTCTCACTCTTATGCTCTCTTTCTCTCTCTCTCTCTTTCTCTTACACTCTTTCTCGCTCTTTCTCTCTTTCTCACTCTTATGCTCTCTTTCTCTCTCTCTCTCTCTCTTTCTCTCTCTCTCTTTCTCTCTCTCTCTCTCTTCTCTCTCTCTCTCTCTCTCTCTCTCTCTCTTTCTCTCTCTCTCTCTCTCTCTCTCTCTCTCTCTCTTTCTCTCTCCAGCCTTTTGGCTCCATGCCCCGCTCTAGTATATATTGATGCTTTCCAAGCAAACAGGAGCTTGGATAATTTGTTTCTGTATGTGTCTGCGTGTGTGCGTGTGCGTGTGTGTGCGTGCACTGCTCGGACAGGAGCCTGTACCATGTCTGCGCCATGACGTGCTTTTTCCATTGGGAGGGTATTTATATAACTCATCAAACACCCGTCTGGGTCAGCAGACAGAGATGGAGAGAGAGAAGGAAAAAGAGAAGGAGGGATAAAGGGAGAGACAAATAGATTTGTGACTTTAATTATGGTTTAGGTTATTGTTTTTACAGTAGGTCTGCAGTGCTTCAACATCTGGGTTCTTCCGGCTATGCCAGGGCAGATTTTTTGGAGTTGAAGATGTAGAGGAGAACACGTAGACACACACACACACACGCACAGGCAAATCCACTTTCAAAGACATTCGCAAACACGCGCCTAAACGCACGCTGTCAAAGACTTTCATACTTGAGAGAGCCGGCACGAGACCCAAAACAGCTATCATTAACCGTTCGAAGTCATGGTGTTTCATATTCCTTAATGAGCCTCGTATAAACCTCTGTTGTGGCCAAGCCAATTAGCTGAGTGAATGAAATCCGCAGCCTTTACACGTGCGCAAGTTAATTCCACCAATTAACGTAGCAATTGAAGTGTCCGTAATCCCACTTCATGTTAACAAGCAACAGAAGAAAGTCAAGTTGAGTGAAAACTCCGAAAACGACAGGGTTCCTAACAGACCTATTTTCTCAAGGGTCGTTTTTCAAAGCCTTTGAATGGAACTACTGGCCACAAAGCAAGTATGAGCCCTAATCTTGAATGCCAGAAGCAGGGACGTTTCTAGGAGTGAAAGAAAGGGGGGGCTTAGCCCCTGACATTTTCTGTCGACGGGGGGGGGGGCAGCGATTCCCAAAGACACCTACTCGTTTTTCGAACTTGTGGGTTACATTTTTGACGCTCAAGTGACCGACATTTAACCGAGAGCATCCGGTAATTTTTCGAAATACTGTTATTACTTATCGTATTTCTTCGGCGGCCCGATAATAATCCCGATAATTATTTAGGGGGGCTGAAGAACATTTAAAACCTAAAACAGGGCTAACGACGCCCATGGCGTTTTTTTACCCTCCCTCCTCAATAAGAAATGTTGATACTGATTGGTGAGACTATTGAATATCTTACGTGGGTGTGTGCGTGAAAGTGAATTGTCATTTCTTTGATTAGGGTGTCCTTACATAGCTGTGAGCTTGAGGTCAAGCGCTTGTGAAAGTGAACAGAACAGAGACCCATAGAGAAAACATGACATGCTTATCTTGCTTTAGCTCTGACAAGACAAACTTCTGTTCTCGCTGCCTAAACTCATTTGTTATTTCCATTAACCCCTTCCTCTGTCTGTCTCCCCTCCATCCTTTCGCTCGAGTAGGGGTCATAGAAAAAAGGGGTTCTTCAGAAGGTATAACGCACGGAAATATAGGAGGTACCACCCCCACACCCTCCACCCCAGCATCCTCTCTGCCTCAGTCACATGATCTCCCAAGTGCATGGACAAGCATTAGAGAAGCCCCACCTTCCTCTGATTACCCCCCCCCCCCCCCCAATTCCCCAAAAGTACCGTGCACCCCTCCTCTCCACATATGGTCGGGTTGCTATCTGCCTGTCGAATGTGGCCTGCCTTGACTTTAAAACCAAGCCTCCCCCACCCCCCCCACCCCCTCAACCAGTCCTCACTTTACCCACTTTTCTTGGCATCCTATCGTTCTCTAATATATCTTTATCCATGTCCACATTCCATAACTTGAAATATATGTGCTGGTACCTGCCAATCTCCGGTACACTGTTACATTGTTGCTGCTTGCCCAAACTGACCCTAACCCCTGCATGACCCTGTGCTGCCTTACACGACCCTTGGCCCTCTCACTTACCTTTCATGCTCTAATCGTTGCTGTAAAAACGATGAGGATTTACCCATAAGCTGTCTTAACTGCGTCGTAAGAGAACGCTGTGTCCTGACAGAAGCCTCCCGCTCAGGCTCTCAGATGATTGGCCCAGTGACCCCCCCCCCACCCCGTTCCTGCTGCCTGCCATGCTCTTTCTCAAACGCCACCGACCATCCGTCCGCTAGCTTGCATGCTTGTCTTGTTGCCGTGGCAGCAGAGGTCTTGAGGATGCGTGGGAGGTACAGGCTCTCTGGACGCCAGCCCCTCCCCTTCCCCTCCCTGATCTCCCTCTCACCCCCCTCCCCGGGTTTCAGCATGGGACTTGAGCTACACACTGCAGACTTCTGTTTCTTTGACTGTCTAGCTAAAGGGCTATATAAATGTTATGCATTATTATTATGTTTAGTGTTTTCATCCAGCTAGCGAGAATAATGATTCCCCTCTGTTGCTCTATTAACACTTCACTTTGAGCCAGACAGTCCATAGGTCAGATTAAATACAGAGTCTCATACTTACACTGTTTCTGCCAGTTAGCAATAGAAAGGGAAGAGTCATACACATTTGATTTCTAGTGTTCTGTCCTATTGCTATGGTAGATATTGAGGTCTAACGAATGGGAGAAAGCATGTGTTATGGAGATGTGCTACCAAATCACTGTGCTTGGCATCTTTCCTCTCAAGTTCAGCAAACTAAAACTCGAACCCATACTGACAGTCTCTCCCTTTCTCCCCTCTCCAGCCAGAAATTGAGTTTCAAGGAGCGCGTGCGAATGGCCAGCCCCCGTGGTCAGAGCATGAAGAGTCGGCAGACATCCGTTAATGAGCGCCGCTGTTCCCCGGGTAACGATGTTCCGGCGGCGGAAACGGCCAGCAGCCCTGCCAAGGTGCAGAAGAGCTGGAGCTTTAATGACCGCACCCGCTTCCGGCCCTCGCTGAGGCTCAAGAGCCAGACCCGCACGGCTGCATCTGATGGTGAGTCTTAGTGAGCGTGTGTGTGTGTGTGTGTGTGTGTGTGTGAGAGAGAGAGAGAGAGAGAGAGAGAGAGAGAGAGAGAGAGAGAGAGAGAGAGAGAGAGAGAGAGGGAGGGAGAGGGAGAGGGAGAGGGAGGGAGACAGAGAGACAGAGAGAGAGAGAGAGAGACAGAGAGAGAGACAGAGAGAGAGACAGAGAGAGAGACAGAGAGAGAGACAGAGAGAGAGACAGAGAGAGACAGAGAGAGACAGAGAGACAGAGAGACAGAGAGAGACAGAGAGAGACAGAGAGAGACAGAGAGAGACAGAGAGAGAGAGAGTGCAAATGAACGGACAAACCCTATATCATGTATTCACTCCAACTTGGTGAGCTTATACAGCACACCGCCCAATAGTGCTTAATATTGTAATAGTACTTAGGAACACAGGTTGAAAACTGAAAAACAAAATCATCCTTTTCGGATTCTGAATCTGAAAAGGATGATTTTAGAGCTACTAGTGCTTAGGAACACAGATCTGAAAAGGATGATTTTGTTTTTCAGTTTTCAACCTGTGCTCCTAAGCCCTATTACAATATTAAGCACTATTGGGCTTGACTGTGTGCTGTATAAGCTCACCAAGTTGGAGTGAATACATGATATAGGGTTTGTCCAATTTGGATGTGTGTTCTGAGAACTTTACTGGAGCAGAGAACTGTTCATAGTCCCAGGCGCTGTGGCACCTATATCTCTTCTCTTCATCTCACCTGCCCTATTGACAGTAAATCAAAGAAGTGCATTTTTCTCTATTTTCTCCACTCTCTCTCTCTCTCTCTCTCTCTCTCTCTCTCTCTCTTTCTTTCTGTTGCTCTCTCTATCTCTCTCATCTACCTCTCTCTCTCTTTCAGTTGCTCGCTCTCTCATCTACCCATCTCTCTTTCAGTAGCTCTCTATCTCTCTTATCTTCCTCTCTCTCATCAACCTCTCTCTCTGATTCTCACTCTCTCTCTCTCTCTCCCTCTCTCTCTCATCAACCTCTCTCTCTGATGCTCTTTCTCATCTTCCTCTCTCATCAACCTCTCTCTCTGATGCTCTCTCTCTCTCCA
Organism: Neosalanx taihuensis; assembly: GCA_030340665.1. Classification (NCBI taxonomy): domain Eukaryota; kingdom Metazoa; phylum Chordata; class Actinopteri; order Osmeriformes; family Salangidae; genus Neosalanx; species Neosalanx taihuensis. The sequence continues at coordinate 9,506,847 of CM059293.1, read as the reverse complement.
ACCTCTCTCTATTTCTCAGCTCACACACAGCTGTCACAGCTGAGTGAGCACAGTCCTTTTCAATCCTTTTCAAGGAAATCTATTGCCGCAACCATAAAATAGGTCTTGATAAGACCCTGAAAATCTTAAGGCAGGTGGTAGATCCATGAAGAATTGATGTTTCCAATAGTATCAGTATAAAAGTTTAAAACCGCTCATAAATAGGCAATGATTCAGCACTGGGTTGCAGCATTGGGTTGTCTGTTCCAACACACCTGCTTGCTGTCCTACAGTGGACACACCCGGGAGCGAGGATGGCTTCGACGAGAGGGGCTGTCACTGCGATGTCACCGTGGAGGACCTGTCGGCGCCGCTGAAGGCGGTCATCAGAGCTGTCAGGTCAGCACGCTGTTCCACAGCGTCGGTCACATGTTCTGTTGATGGTTGTTGGGGTCCATTTCCACATTTCTGGTGACTCAGACCCGAAAGAATTCACAGGTCAGTCCAAACGATCCACCAAAGCCTATGACACTGGAGCAGCTGCATCTTCTCAAAAGATGTTGGTTGACGTTTCAGATACATTTCCAATCAAATAAACCATGTACCATCATGATGTTAGTAAGGCTTGGCTTGGCTTGGTAAGACAGTGCAGGGTCTGTTATTCCTTCCCCAAAACATGTCCTTCAAGCCTTTATCTCATGTGAATAACCAACCTGTGTTAGACTGAAAAGCAGTCTTTCTCTATAGCAAGGTATGTACTGATTTGCAGATCTCCAGTCCTTTAAGGGCTTTGCTGTGTCACTGGTTACTCTCTTATTCCATCACATCTACATTTAGTCATGTAGCAGACGCTGTTATCCAGAGCGACTTACAACAAGTACAGGGACATTCCTCCTGAGGCAAGTAGGGTGCAGTGCCTTGCCCAAGGATGCAACGTCATGTTGCCTTAGCCGGGAAATCGAACCGATGAACTTCTGATCACTTCCAGAGCCCTAAACACTCAGCTGTTCCGGGGGGGGGGGGGGTTCACAGGCGTTCTGGAGTCCAGCTGGCACCTGCTTCCCTGGTCTAAGTGTTTACTCACTTGGCCTCTATTACCTCTTCTCTGGTTATTCTCTGTTTCTCTCACTTCATACCTCTATCTCTAGCTCCCTCCTCCTTGTCTATTCACGTCAAACTTTCTCAGAAGATCCTCTGACCCTCTCTCATTCGTCTGAATGGGTTTCATTCATCGGATTCTTTAATTCGCTCTCCTTCTCACGGTATCAATCTCTCGCTCTTTAGGTAGATTTTCGACTCCTCTTACTCCTCTTTCCATTCATCCGTCCTGGCCGCTGCATGTTGACGGTCCTCTCCTCATTTCCATCTCTTTACCTTTTCGAATCCGTCCATCTCTCTCATCTTCTCCTCGTCCTCCACGCTCTCTCTCTCAGCCCCCGTGTGACTCCTGCTGTGATTGTTTAGCCTAACCTGACCTCCCCTACCTTTCCCATCCCGAGGCTGTTGCTCCAGCGGACCCCCTCTCTCGCCACCCCGCCGGCCCCCTCAGCAGGCCTCCTCCCTTGGTAGTGGGAGTGGAGACATGCCCCTGGCTTTCCCAGGGTGTCGGGTTGACACGCTCTCAATCAGAGCTGTTATTACAGAGGCTCATCTGTCACCAGGGCTTATACCTAGACTGTGAGTGAAACAAGCAACTGGCACAGCCATTAGGGGCCATGTTGGATCCAACTGTGGAGATCCATTTACCTGGATCAATATTATCCTCCTCAGCAGTCGCTCCTCTTATGAAAACTGGAAGAGGAAGACCGAAACACCGACAAAACACTTTGGAATTGTGTTACAGCAGAAGTTATGTAGCTATTGTTTTGCACAGGGTTTATTTGAAAGGAAATCTGTGTTTTCCTCTTCACCAATACTGTCAATTACTGCCCAACCAGCCAATCAAATCAAGTACATTTTTGTTTGCATTGCACCAAGCAGTGTTACAGAGAGTTTTACGGATGCCCGTAGATTTTCTTTTAGATGTTGGTAACCACCGGACTGTCCTTACGTGACGTGTTCTTTGGTTCTAGTGAGTGATCTTAATACAGTTTTCCAGTTGAGATATAACAAATGCAGGTATTTGTTTTTAAGCATAATCTTGTTAGAGAAATTGTCTTATTTTGGCATGGTGAAATAGATGTAGAAAAGCAGATTTGGCAAGTTGAAAAAGAAGAAATCATCCATGTCTGCAGAGACATTTCTAGAACGTCAGGGTACCCTCCAGACTTCAGGGAACTGTATAGCTGAGTATCACTTTCAAAGCAGTGAACGTTGACTCTAGAGTTTCAACTGATGACCCTATAAGCAGCGTTATAAAGAAAAAAAGCAAAGGGACTATTTCAGAGTCTTGCTTCACTCCGAATCTGACAATGGAGCCCGATGACGAACGATCACCAAAGTGGATTAACCGCGATCTGTCAGAATAAGATCTAAACCATTACAGTGCCGTGCCAGACATCCCAGCATTGCTCTTGATATGCTTGAAGAGAATAAGATGATCGACAGTGTCAAGAGCTGAACTCGGAAATTGCGTCAGAGACCAAATGTTAATCGTTCACTGCTTACATTTCCATTTAGTCATTTAGCAGATGCTTATGGCAAGCCGTTTTAACATAAATTCAATAGACTGGATATGTGACGCAGATATCTGTAATTCAATTTCGCCTAGTCAAAAAGAACATTTCAGATATCTGCAACTACAATCCTCCTATCCACAACTGGAATTACAGATATCTGCAACGTCATTTCAGATATCTGCAACTACAATCCTCCTATCCACAACTGGAATTACAGATATCTGCAACGTCATTTCAGATATCTGCAACTACAATCCTCCTATCCACAACTGGAATTACGGATATCTGCAATGTCATTTCTCCTAGGAGAAACTACGTCACTTTTGCCATTCATGTCTATGGGGCACGTGATTTCAGATATCTACAATTCAATTGCGGATATCCACAACTGGAATTACGGATATCTGCTACGTCATTTCAGATATCTACAATTCAATTGCGGATATCCACAACTGGAATTACGGATATCTGCAACTGAATTGTAGATATCTGTAACTCCAGTTTAAGATATCTACAATTTAATTCTGACTAGTCACAATTCCAAACTGAATTACAGATATCTTTAACTGGAATTGTGACTAGTCAGAATCAAATTGTAGATATCTTAAACTGGAGTTACAGATATCTAGATATCTGAAATATGGCAAGCCGTTTTAACATAAATTCAATAGACTGGATATGTGACGCAGATATCTGTAATTCAATTTCGCCTAGTCAAAAAGAACATTTCAGATATCTGCAACTACAATCCTCCTATCCACAACTGGAATTACGGATATCTGCAACGTCATTTCAGATATCTGCAACTACAATCCTCCTATCCACAACTGGAATTACGGATATCTGCAATGTCATTTCTCCTAGGAGAAACTACGTCACTTTTGCCATTCATGTCTATGGGGCACGTGATTTCAGATATCTACAATTCAATTGCGGATATCCACAACTGGAATTACGGATATCTGCTACGTCATTTCAGATATCTACAATTCAATTGCGGATATCCACAACTGGAATTACGGATATCTGCAACTGAATTGTAGATATCTGTAACTCCAGTTTAAGATATCTACAATTTAATTCTGACTAGTCACAATTCCAGTTAAAGATATCTTTAATTCACCTCAATTCCAGATATCTACAGGTCCCTTTTCAGATATCTGTAATTACATTTTGACTAGGAGAAATAAAGTTGTAGATATCTTTAACTGGAATTGTGACTAGTCAGAATCAAATTGTAGATATCTTAAACTGGAGTTACAGATATCTACAATGGCATTGCAGATATCTGTAATTCAGTTACAGATATCTACAATGGCATTGCAGATATCCGTAATTCAGTCACAGATATCTACAATGACGTTGCAGATATCCGTAATTGAGTCACAGATATCTACAATGACGCAGCAGATATCCGTAATTGAGTCACAGATATCTACAATGACGCAGCAGATATCCGTAATTGAGTCACAGATATCTACAATGATGCAGCAGATATCCGTAATTGAGTCACAGATATCTACAATGACGCAGCAGATATCCGTAATTAGTCACAGATATCTACAATGACGCAGCAGATATCCGTAATTAGTCACAGATATCTACAATGACGCAGCAGATATCCGTAATTAGTCACAGATATCTACAATGACGCAGCAGATATCCGTAATTCGTCACAGATATCTACAATGACGTTGCAGATATCCGTAATTCCAGTTGTGGATATCCGCAATTGAATTGTAGATATCTGGAATTCAGTTTCTCCTAGTCAAAACTGAATTACAGATATCTCTACCTGTCGTTTCGACTAGTCACAACTACATTACAGATATCTTGAATGAAAAATCCAACTATTCAACATGTAATTACGACTAGCCAGAAAGAAGTTGTGGATATCCGCAATGTTAATTCAGGATAGTCAAACTTAGTTGATAAATGTTAAAACGGCTTGCCATACTGAAATGACGTAGCAGATATCCGTAATTCCAGTTGTGGATATCCGCAATTGAATTGTAGATATCTGAAATCACGTGCCCCATAGACATGAATGGCAAAAGTGACGTAGTTTCTCCTAGGAGAAATGACATTGCAGATATCCGTAATTCCAGTTGTGGATAGGAGGATTGTAGTTGCAGATATCTGAAATGACGTTGCAGATATCCGTAATTCCAGTTGTGGATAGGAGGATTGTAGTTGCAGATATCTGAAATGTTCTTTTTGACTAGGCGAAATTGAATTACAGATATCTGCGTCACATATCCAGTCTATTGAATTTATGTTAAAACGGCTTGCCATAGATGCTCTTATCCAGAGCGACTTACAGCAAGTACAGGGACATTCCCCCCTGAGGCAAGTAGGGTGAAGTGCCTCGCCCAAGGACACAACGTCATTTTAGCACGGCCTGAATCAAACCGGCAACCTTCTGATTACCAGCCCGATTCCTTAACCGCTCAGCCACCTGACTGTGTGTGTGCTGTGTCAGTCATCAAGTGAGTGCCGTTTCAATACTAAGCATGGGTGGTCCAGTGAAAGGGATGAGTTGTATGTACAATTTGGCAGGAAAGTCGTGAGGAAGGAAAGTTGTGGACATAGATAATTCTATTCGTTTGAGGAATGCTTCCATAGATATGCAATTGCGGTGAGTGTGATACTCAGCCTGCGTTTTGCTTGGAACGGGGGAAGATGTGGTGTTCATGTTCATATGGCTACTCTGCAATTGGTATTTGATTGCAAGGATTTTGTGTGAGAAGAATTCCAGATAATCATCAGGGGAGACATTGTGCTAACACAGAGTGTGCTTTTCTTTGTGAGGTTAGAAAACGGTGTCAAATAATAATTTAGGGTTTAGGGGTCATTTTGGGTCAAAGGATAAGTCAGGAGGAATAACTTTCGTTTTCTGGTCTGTTATCTCCATTCCAATCCAACATTATTTAATGCAGGCTTTCTAAGAGAAGCAGTTAGCCATTGTCTTTTTATTTTCTTCGGCCCTTTTATAGGGCCACAAAATCTAATGATATCTGTGAAACAATAGTCAGATAGTCAGTTTGGCATTAGGGGATTGATTTGGGTAGTCGAGTGCATGAGCGCACATAAACACACTTCTTTTCTCCAAAATGATTAATCTTAGGTGAAGTCTGACTGAATTCTGTTTGACTAAAAACGTGGTCGGAGTTCATGCTTGTGTGTTTTATTTTGGTAACATTTTGTTGGCTCAGCAAGAAGCGATGAGCCGCAGCTCAACTTAAATTCTTGAACACGTCAAAACGGATTTTTCATAGTCTTCAGCGCCCCCTGGTGTCCAACAACGTACCTTTTTTAAACTACTAAACGATTCATTGACGAGTTGAAAGTCCTTCCTTGAACGCGACCTAACGACAAGTATTATGTGTCTGATTCCTTCTCCTTCAGAATCATGAAATTTCATGTAGCAAAGAAAAAGTTCAAGGAGACCCTGCGTCCCTACGACGTGAAGGACGTGATCGAACAGTACTCTGCCGGCCACCTGGACATGCTCTGTCGAATCAAGAGTCTTCAGACCAGGTGAGCTACAGTTCAACCCCCCCCCCCCCAGGGACCGTCAACCTCACCAAGTCATCTGCTTAACAACAAAAACATTGTAAGACACACACACACACACACCTGTGGGTCAGTCTGTATCCTCAGGTTGCACACATCCAGATGGGAATCCTCCACTCTCTAAGGGTGTGTGTCAGCGCGTACGGTATGTGTGTTCCGTGACGAGTGTGTGCCTTCTCCTCACCCAGGCTGGACACCATAGTGGGTCGTCCACAGCAGCCCCTCAGCAGCAGAGTCAAGACTTTTTCCTCCCCCTCCCTGCAGCTCTATTACAGCCAGGCCACCAGGAAGCAGTCCGCTCCGGGGTTAGACCAAATACAGCACAGCCGCAGCCACACACACACACACATATACAGACACACACACACACATATACAGACAGACACACACACACACACAGACACTCACACACATAGACACTCACACACACACACACAGACACTCACACACACAGACACACACCCACACACACACGTACACAGACACACACACTCACTCACTCACTCACTCACTCACACAACCAACACATGAAAGCACACACTTTACTACACTTTCACAAAACCCTACTCCATATTTCTTTCCATATCACGTTATTTCTATATTCTAACTACCTCATCCAGTAGGAGTCCAGAGCTGATTTGTGCATTATTACATTCAACTAATCAAAAACTAGTCTTACCTTAGTACATTTGATGTGCATGATGACCATCCCAAACAACCTATTTTGACTGAATCAGTTACAAAGGCATCTTTTGGCTCCTGAAACACCTGGGTTAGTTTGGAAATAAAATCCTTAGTGTTTCTTTCCTCTAGCTGAAATCTCAACGTATTTGGGACATTTCTCGCATGACATCTATTTTCTCTGGAACTAACCTACTGCTATTATAAAAATCTGTAGAGTGATGTGTGATTGTTGGTCTACACGACTGTGAGTGGGTGTGTATGTGTGCTTCCAGGGAATACAGCTGTATGAGTTTGAGTATGTGTAGTGAAGTGTGTATGTACAGCAAAGGGGTGGAAAACTCAATGTCAATGGGACATGTCAGAATTCAGCCTGTTCAATTAAATGTCTTTAATATTGACCACATTCATGACCAAGGAAATAAAACAGATTTGTAATTAGAACAGTAAACTACAAAACACACAAAAAGGTCATTTGTTGTATTTTAAATTGACTGTGGCATCGTGAAACCATCCCCATCTAATGGGAATTCAGTAACATGGCATTTCAGTGCAAGCAATGAACAGGCTTTCACTAAATATACTATGATTTCCTACACCACAATTTTCAGTATCTGATTTCTTATCTCTATTTTGTATTCTCATAAAATCTGAACATATAAGGCCTGATAAGTCATGAGCCATGGTTTATGGCTACTTTTACCATGAAAAACTTTTCCCCCAAATTCCTGAATATTCCCTTGATTAAAAAAAAAAAGGATTCCACCTCTGAAACGCGTCGCAACTGTGTGTGTGTGTTCACGTTTAAGTATGTGTTTTTGTGTGTATGTGCGGTCATGTGTGTGTGTGTGTGTGACTTGCCTCTGTCTGACCCCCCCTCCCCCCTTCCCCCCCCCCCCCCCCCCCCACCCCTCCGTGTCTCTCCCACACAGACTGGCCTCTGGACTGGGTGGTCACCAACAGGCCAGCCTGAGCAGCAAGCCCAGGAACATGTCTTCCCCCGCCCTGCACTTATATTACAGCCAGACCCGGAGGAATCCCTCAGGCCAGGGGTTAGGTCCTAGCTATGCAGATTTTAGGTGTCTGGAAATGTTTTCACAATAGTGGGGAAACATTTAGGCTGTGCGTAACATTCCTCTGTCCCTGACTGTGCGGTAGAAAAGGTTGTGTGTGCTTCAAACTAAACTCTTTTTTTTTGCATGTTTGGGGATTACTGCAGTGTTTAACGGATGAAATATCCCGCGCCCTCTCGGAACTGAAACTAAGCAAAGGATCTGCCGATCGCACGCTGTTCATGCTAAATTCTCTAGATTTCACATGATGTAGTGGGAGTCAAGATAACTCTATTGTAGAACCACTGAATGAATGACAGCCTGCGATTGACCTCATTGTGTGGATTTAAGTAAAGTAACCGTATCATGTTGTTATGGTCTTTCTCCCAATCAAAACACTAACATGCTTGTTATTAGAAGTAGGTGTGTTGGCTGCTGTGGAGTATTCCTACAAAGAGGCTTGGACACCCTCTTAAATCTTATACTGTCCCTCCATCTGTGGTTAACACAAGCGTCTGTGTGTGTGTGTGTGTGTGTGTGTGTGTGTGTGTGTGTGTGTGTGTGTGTGTGTGTGTGAGACAGGGTGGACCAGATACTGGGCAAGGGCCAGATTTCCGTGGACAAGAAAATCAAAGACAAGCTTCAGTCTGATGGAGACCCATTAGAGGACATGAGTATGTTGGGGCGCGTGTGTAAGGTGGAGAGACAGGTGAGTTTGAGTGTGTAGGTGTTTGCGTGATGACCCTCACACCAGTTGCTTTAAGTTGAACGGAATGGTTTTTATTCAGTCAGGTTTTCTAGCTTCCTCTTTATCCATTTGATATATATCTATGTATATATCCATGATATATATCTGTCCTCTTTCTTTCTCTCCCTCCCTTTCTCTCTCTCTCTCTCTCTCCCTCCCTTTCTCTCTCTTCCAGGTGACGTCCATCGAGTCTAAACTCGACTCTCTGCTGGACGTTTACCGGCAGGCGCTGCAGAAAGGTTCGTCCGCCCTCACCCTCTCCTCGCTGCCGCTCTTTGAGCTGGACCATCACCGAACCTCTGCCTACCAGAGCTCCATGTTCAACTGCTCTCCAAACCCCCAAGGTGGGGTCTGTGATGGGGTCGGAGGTGGCGGGGGCTTGTCCCACTCACTCAAATCCAACCATCCGCGGGGCCTGCGCCTTATCTTGGCACCCTCCAATGAGCTCCCCCCAGACAGCGAGCCACCCTCCTACCCACCCTCCACTGCCTCTCTCACCCCCTCGCCCTTGCTGCCCCCAGACAGCCCCTACCCGGCCCTAACCACGCCCAACAGCTTCCCAGCCTCGCACCGGCAGCCACACTTCCCAGACCTGTCCTCAGCAGGGGTAGGGCCGACAACCACCCTCCAGCTGCCCCCTGTGATTGCCCCTCGTCTCAGACGCCCAGAGGGTCTAGTCATGGATGCCCCTCCGGCAGAAGACATGGGGGAGAGCTTGGGCACCCCTGTGGAGGATGAGGACGGCGAGGCGGCTTGTGCCCAGATAGGGGTGCGTCTGAGGGGGAAACCCAGTCTGAGAGAAGAAGGTTCCTGGAGACGGCACCTGAGCCTGGAGGTGGACCCCCTGCTGCTGCTCTCCTCCGACCCAGATGGGAGGACCTCAGACAGCAGAGCGGGCTTGGGGAAGTCCCTGTCTGCCCACAACCTCACCCTGACCTTCGCAGACCACTCCTCTTGTATGTCCTCACTGCTTAACAAGAGCAACAGTAGCAGCAGAGATGGTTCCCAGGGCAACTCTGTGGATGGTAGCAAAACCTGGGACGAAACAGAACTCTTCATTGGTGACACCGAGCTGGAGCCAGCTGAGGAGTGCTTTGACTTCCTGTCCCAAGATACTGACTTCCTGTGTCATCCCAAATTGGGCATCAACAAATTCTCTGACCTGCAAACTGAGGGCGGGTCGTCTAGCAGCCTGGCAGGCCCACGGACTCCTACAACAGGCAGTGATGAATCCCTTAACCAGCCCCCTCATATAAGGCTAAAATGACCAACATCAACATTTACCAGATTCCTGGTTTAGAAAGCTACCAACCCTTAACACACATACAATCAACTACACAGTACCACCCCATATCTTACCGAACAAATCAAACTCAGATACAGCTGTCTGCTTCTCCAGGCAATGCATGGAGTAACAGAACATCCTGAAGGAAGAGATAGAAAGTGCAGAGATCATGTGGTATTGGTGGGCGGGATGGTAAGATCGGGGTGTGAGAATGAGAGAACAAAGGTGAACGGTCAAGAGACTTTGTCACCTCTCAGCCGTGCATGAAACACTGCATGCCTGAAGGTTTTTGCAGCCCCTTCCAATTCTTACCATCCAAACCGTTACAGCCAACCGACAACAAAACTGTATTGTCTTGTTTTCAACACTGGCCCAGAAAGAATGAATAGCTTCTGCTTTCCTGGATGTTGAAGTTGTATGTCCACAAAACCGATGAGCCGATGAACCGATGAAATGTTCAAGAACGCTCCTAGTAACCCAACCCCTAACTCAATTAGAGTGAATGAATTAACAAGGTTGTCAACCTAACCCAACTGTATTAATTTACTAGAACATACTAAATTGTTCAAATGTGCTCATTCATCAGGATCTTGTCCAATTCCACATCCATGACAAATCCAATAGATTGATTGGATGCTCAAATCTGTCTGTGCCAATGTGTTTTATTATTTGATTCAGTTATTACAATAAGATAACAATGGCTTAATAATAATATCACACATGACTGAAATAGGACCAGGTGACTGGAGGATAAATGATAGCATCTTTACAAGCAGGATCTGATGATTGGATAACCTGGGTTGTGTTTCACCATTATGTAGGTTGTCCTCTGACACTGTAAATGGATAACACATCCTTGTGATGTCTAAAGGCCACAGCGGCTGAATGTCCATTGTCCAACCAACATTATATTCACAAGTCATACCCATCATACATATCAGTCATAAGTCTGCCATATTGGAAACGGTATGCAAATACTGTATGTTTCTGTCATGTTTGAGCTCAACAATTGCAGAATGAAATTTCAGTCTTTCGTGTCGATGTCCCAGTGAATGACGCAGTGTTTTTGACACCCTGCCTGAACACAGATGACTTCTCTTAAATGAGAAATATGCACAAGTACTGTCAGCCATCTTTTTTTTTTTTTTCTTGTTGCACCTTGTTATTAATGTAGGAATGGGCAGAGCAGTCTTAAAGGACTTGGTGATGACAGTTTTCATCAAATCTACTTTGTACTTTTTCATTTTTATGGTACATGAGTACATTTGCTTAACCAGTTCATAATATTGTGTAGAATGTAATGTGTACGATTTGTGTTTATGTGACCTGAAAACTATTCATACCGTAGTTGTTTTACAAGGGATCTTGCATGGAAACGGCCTGTGTAGGACCTATGTGTAGCGTATGATGTAACAAATTGAAAGCACAATTCTGATGATCTTAAGGAACCTGCAAATGTGACTGGTGGTTTTACTCGGCTATGGAGCCTGTCTCAGTAACATAGTGATGACACTGTGCTAAGAGAGCAACTTACAAAGCAGAGAACTCCACTGGAAGCAGGACTGAGCATTGAATATATTTGGGGTATGTTCTGGGGAAGTCTTTTGATATGCAGAAGTGTCATATTCCCTTCACAGAATTATTTTCCATTTTAATTTGTGATTCTTTGAATTCTTAATGGTGCCTTTTGTGCATTTCATCATGAATCTTTAATTTCCTCATTGGGCTGATTATTGTATGTAAGTACTCCTAATTAGACTCCCAACTGTAGTAGGCCTAGTTTTCTAGGATAATTAGATACAATAAACATAACTCACTCTCTTGCAAACTAATGCTACAGTAGTTTATTCTTGACCACCTTACAGTAATTTATTGCACAAATGGCCTTAGATGCTTGATATCATTAACATTTCTTTGAAATTAATTTATTAAAGGGCACATAACAAATGTAACATTACTCTGAAAAATGCTAATTAATTTTATTAACATACGTCAATAAACTATGAAAGATTCAACTGTGTTTTGTCTTGTGTCTCAAATGATAGACCTGTATTTAGAAATATACGAATTTGACATTCCACTGACACTGAGATTTCAGTGTTACTTAACAACTCTCCGAAAGTCTCAACAGCTTACACAACTTGTTTATATGGGACATGTTTGTACAAAATAAATTGTACCCAGTGTAAACTAACTTTAAATGATTGCACTTGTATTAATGCATGCCAAAGATAAAATATAAATGCAACTATAATTTAAAAGAAGATTATTTAGGAAGTAATACAACACATAGTTTGCTCGCAGCCCACTTGACCAGTTTAGAAACGAGCTCTAAATTCAGTTTTACTGGTTTGGAAAAAGTAGGCTATCACTATCAGTTGTGTTTCTTGTTAAGCCAGTGCAAAACTAAGAATATAAAGGCTAAGTAACATACACCTGTGTACATTTACATGTATTCATTTAGCAGACGCAGTCCAGAGCGACTTACAAGAGAGCGCTTTTAAAGAGCATCGGTCACTGAGCATAGCAACGTGATAGTCCCCAAACATAGCGGGTTTATAGATTATGAAACATACATCTTGAGAAACCAATAAACGCCAAGGGAAGAGCTATAAGAGCTTTTAGCCTAACAGATTACAAATTTAAGGCGAGTCTCCGACAGACATTAGTCTACCTGTAGGACGCGAACAATAAAGCAATAACACTATCGAGTTAACAAGTAATTCTGAACAACAAGATCAACAGATGATATTTCTAAGTGCCATTAAATTCTCGTAAGTCAAAAAAGTAAGAAGATAATGGCTAAGTAACCTACATCTGCGTAGATGTAGGTGTATTATACGAGTTTAGTGTTTGCAAACACAACTGGTGGCAGTTCACCCTAAACTTGCCTCAGGGAAAAATGTCCCTGTACTTATTGTGAGTGGCTTTGGATAAAAGCGTCTTCTAAATGAATAAATGTACATGTAAATGTAACACAACAGACACTAGATGGCGATGTTCTCCGCTCCGCAGGAGGGATTTGACGTGTCCTCTTTCCCAGCTTCCCCTGCACTTCCTGCTCGAAGCTGCTACGTTATGGAGGACAGCCGTCAAATCGACAGAATGGAGCTGAAAATCTAACTAAATATCGTCAAACACGATTAATGACAGCGTTGGCCTGGTTTGTTTCCAGCGAGTTCATGAAACATCTCATGTCCATGTCCGTTGGTCGAGCTTGAAGCATTGTTGGGGACATTAACCATGCAGTTCTCTCCCACTAACGGAGATTTTACCTTCGTCTCCTCGACCGAAGGCCAGGGTGAGTGTTAGCATGTTAGCATGTAGCAGCAGGCCCCCAGTCAGCTGCCTCTTTGTTTACCACCTTATTTCTCTTCATCTGGGTTATTCCATGTCAGTATACACTAATCTGTTACACTGATTGATCTGTTTTCGGACAATGTAACACGCGAGAAATGTATATTTGCTTTAGTGAAAGACGTGTTTCCAAAACTATGTGACATTTAGCACTAACAGCTGTTTATTTGGTTAGTAGGCTACAACAAATCATGTTGTTACTGAAGGTAGATAGTTAATGGGATTCATAGCAGAGTTAACTACATTTCACTATGGACTGATTTGTCGGAATGAGCTTTAAAAAAACTACAGTTGCATCCTTTTCAGTGACTATTACAACATGAATCTAGACGTTTTTTCTTCTGTCAAAATGTCCTAAGGCAGCGGAAGTCAATATTTATTATTCAAGTTATGATTATATTTATATTGCAGTGTGCTTCCATACATCTAGATTTGCGTGATCTCATTGCATCTATTCTTGTCCTGGCTATAGAGCTGAGCGGTACCATCGATGCTCCGGATATTAAGCTGAATATCGGCAGTGACAGTGCAAAAGACCCCTATGCAACTACGTTCCTGAGGCAACGAGGCTATGGCTGGTTACTGGAAGTAGAGGAGGATGAAACGGAAGACAATAAACCTCTTTTGTAAGTACTTTTACTATTCTACTTTTGTAAAAATCGACGCCTTTTGTTATTGCTTCATATGGACAGCGTGAGAATGATGAGTGTGGTGAGACTGATGGATTTTGGAGTTGATACCTACTAAAATGCCACCAATATCTCTTGTATTGTTCTGATGAATTAGAGAGGAGCTGGACATCGATTTGAAGGACATCTACTACAAGGTCCGATGTGTGCTGATGCCGATGCCCTCTCTGGGATTCAACCGGCAGGTTGTGCGGGACAACCCTGACTTCTGGGGTCCATTGGCTGTGGTTCTCCTGTTCTCTATGATCTCTATCTATGGCCAGTTCAGGGTAAGAATGCCCTATACCTCAGGCTGACGGCACTGTACCCTTGATAGTGTTATACTATGTAATTAATGAGTCGTCATATTGGTAGCCAAAACATTTGTACAATTTTATAATTGCATCAGATAATTTTCAACCAAATAATATACTGTGTTGATACTGTGGTGATGCAGGTGATGCAATGCCTTATTTGTATTTATTTATTTAAGAATCTTGGAAATGGTTTTTGAATGAGGACCTAAATTTAACATTTCTACACCTCTCAGTATTACTGTTTGTCTTCAGTACCTTGTACTGGATCTTATAAGAGCAATGGAGGGTCTAAAACGAATCTTTTAAACTAAAACAATCGACAAGTCACACGTTATATCATGGGACTCAATGTATAAACTAAAACTGAAACGGATGTAACTTTCTTTGATACCATGTCACCACGATGATTCCTGCCTCTAATATGTTCCTCTGTGTTTTTCAAGGTTGTGTCGTGGATTATCACCATCTGGATATTTGGATCTTTAACCATCTTTTTGCTCGCACGTGTGCTTGGTGGCGAGGTAAGGTTCATAGAAATTTACATATAAAAGAACGTACGTTTGCATTTTTATGGATTTACTTGTAGTTATTGAGGTGTCTTTCATTGTTTTAAAGTTAACAAATCTGCACGTATATCAAGAATGCTATTTTGCAATTCACATGAACTTTTTGTTATTTATAGGTGTCGTATGGTCAAGTCCTTGGCGTAATTGGTTACTCCCTTCTTCCGCTCATTGTAATAGCACCGTTGCTTTTGGTCATTGGGGCATTTGACATTTTTTCTACACTTATAAAGGTAAATCTTTGCGGTCAGCTCTTGTTCTGTAATGTTGATGTTTGCATATTAGAAAAATTCTATTTTAATTGTGAACATTTTAAAACATCAATAATGCATCTAATTGTTGTGAATTTGTGAATATTTTCTTCCTTTTTTTAGCTTTGTGGTGTATTCTGGGCTGCCTACAGTGCTGCTTCACTGCTTGTTGGGGATGAATTCAAAACCAAGAAGCCCCTTCTCATATACCCCATTTTTCTTTTGTATATCTACTTTCTGTCGCTATATACCGGAGTCTGATTGGACACATGGCCGCTTGCTAACTTTTGTTTGGATGCTTACACAAGACGCCGTGAAAAGACACAAAACAATTCATTCCATGATGAAAATAAGAAGTTTTGTAGGTTTTTCCAAATGTCTTTTTCTTTTCCCTCCTCTTTAACCCTGTTTACAATCTTACATTATATACTGGGGACATGAGGTGTAAGTTACAACAGTGAATTGATGTATCACTGATGTAATTATGTACTAAATAAAATGCACTCGATTTTAGGAATGCTTTGCATTTAGATCTATTTTATTCAACGGTAGAACTCATGCCTTCGTTATTAGCATAACAATAAAACAGAGTAAGTAATGAGAGAAAGGTCTCACTTGGTTATTGAGGTAGCCTGATAATGTTCAATTGAAGAATGCTGTGCCAAACATCAAATGTTCAAAATGGAGACACAAAAACTGTTAAAGTTTCTGTTTATTTTGTAAGGGGAAGGTTTTGGCATTATGTAACATGTAATGTATTGCTATGAACAGTTGTGCATTTATTGGCCATCCAAGCATTTTTATATAAACTTTTATTTCCTAACTTATGAGTTACATTCTGGGTGAGGGGATAGATGGGCAGTTTGCGTGAAATAAAATGTTTAATAAATTTGGTGTGTTTTATTAGTTTCCACTAGTGAAAATATTTCATCAATCGGACTTGTCAGGTGCTTGTATTGTATTTACTATGTACTCTCTACTGTATACAACTTTGTAACTCATTGACAGGGGTGATAACCCCCCCCCAACCTCCCCTCAAAAAAAGGGATGCATGATAGATTGCCTCCCAAATCTTTAGTTGCAAGAGTTTCCTTGTACATGGATGTCGACACTAATACAACTGGAACTAGATGATCCAGATTAATAAATATGGGAAATGCATGTGGAAAACTACTGTTTATTGGAAACACCGAGAATTTCAGGTCATTTCTAATCATTATTCAGGCTTACTTGGGTAGACTAATACATTAGAGATCAAATGAGTGTTTGTGTTTTTAAAGGTCAGAGTTATGAAGAGGTCCTCACAGCCATAGACATGCCCACAGCCCCTTTGTCTGACGCGTCCACAGGACCAGACCAAATGCGTGTCGTAACGACTTCATATGAGCGCATCTTTGGTTTAACGATAAGTCTGCCTAGAAAAGGTGACATGACGGAACCTCAAGCGCAACACAAAACAAGTCCAATCAAGGCTAAATGCGTGATAAATTATGTATTTACAAACAATGTCAGGCTGATCCTAATGTGCGGAGCCGCTGTAAATTGACATTAGGAACGTAAACATCGTAGCGCATCTCTGGTATCGCGAGAGATGGTAGAACCGCTCCGCTAGTTCCGTCATCTCTGGTATCGCGATAGATGGCAGAAGCGCTCCGCTAGTTCCGTTTACCTGCCGTCCATCTGACAGAGAGAGGAGCCGTATGCTTCCCAGCACTGATGGTGAATAGCTACTGCAGCGTTAACAGGCGGAGGAGCAGAAGCCGCAGAAGGAGAGTCAGCAGTGGTAGAGGAGCGGTAGTTTGGGGGGATTCAGCTTTTGAATCTATCGATCTTACTCTTATCCACGGAGCACCCTAAAAAGATATAGAAGGGAAGAGGGGGGAAAAAGAAGGGAAAGATGGCGGCCGCCGCGGCCTCGCCGGGCTCCTGCTCGTCCACCTCCTCGGACTGGATCGTACTGAGAGACGGTTGCCTGCGTTGCGACGAGGAGGGCCTGCGAAGCCTCTCCTATCACCCGGCCCTGAACGCCATCCTGGCCGTCACTAGCCGGGGCAGCATCAAAGTCATCGATGGCACGTCAGGCGCCATTCTGCAGGCCTCGGCTTTGCATGGTGAGTTCAGCTGAAAGATCAGTTAGTTATGATGACGGCGGGTCGGCTGTCTGGTTAGCCAACTAAGCTATCTTATACTTCTGACAGTCACTTGATTCAAAGAAGTCTTCGCTCATGTTAGCCAGCTAACAGCAGCTAGGTGGCTAACATGAGATGACAGGCTGAGCTGCTTGTCAAAACATGGGCCTGCTAGGCTAACCTGAGCCTGCTAGCTTAGCTCCGTTAGCCAACAGTTTAGCTTAGGTAGGAACTTCAAACCACACCGAGAAGTGGAGGATAGGATTCAGCTAGTGTCGTTATTAAGATCATAATGGGTCTGGATAGATTCTTAGACGTTGTTATGGGCTGTTTTAAACTTCTTCGCCGTCTAAAAGGCTGTTGTTATGGTTGTTGTTAGGTTAGGTAGACTGGGTGTTTGTAACGCCTGCAACAAGGATGACTACAGTACTGGAATAACTAACACCATTATTATCCGAGGGAATATGGTTCGAGTCATTATAGCATCCCAGATTAAATATATAGTCCAGTTAACACGATTTCGTCTACAAAGGATTTAAATAAACAAACGAAACGGGAATCAAGACATCAAGACGAGTTATTGTAGCCCAGCTAGCGCATTTAAGGGTGGACTGGGGGAGAGAGCCAGACTGGGTTAGCTGGACATCAAACATTTATCTTTACTCTGTCATGCGGTTGGAAGTGTGCAGGTATATCAGTAGACAAAGATTCAAAATGATGGTCATGCGTTTAGCTTCGTGTTTAGTTTGACTCTCTTATTTGCCCCCGGGTTTGGCTAGGTACTAGCTAGCAGGTTAAGGCGTGATAGCGCAGTTTGACTGTTAAAGCCTCCAGCCACTGGGTAAAACCGGGTGAACGTTTCTACTTCTTGATATATATAAAATATATTCATTTAGCAGACGCTTTTATCCAGAGCGACCTACAGCAAGTACAGGGACATTCCCCCCTGAGGCAAGTAGGGTGAAGTGCCTTGCCCAAGGACACATCGTCACACAGCCACAGCCGGGAATCGAACACACAGCCTTCCGATCAGGAGGCCAACAGGTCTTAACCCGCTGAGCCACCTGTCTCCCCGGGAACAGGAGAGAACTGGGTGGAGGTTGATCGTGCGGAATGTTTTGTCATTTTAAAATACACAAGCAACTTCACGTCCAATAAAGCCAGCCCTTCCATTTGATACTGTGACTTTGCTGTGTCGCTATTGTTAACGTTGCTCAACCCTGCTGGGAGTCATGTGGCTCAGCGGGTTAAGGCGTCGGGCTTATGATCGGAATGTTGCGAGTTCGATTCCCGGCTGTGCCAACATGACGTTGTGTCTTTGGGGAAGGCACTTCACCTAACTTCTCTCAGGGGGAATGTCCCTGTACCTACTGTTGGTCGCTCTGTATAAGAGCGTCTGCTAAATGATTAAATGTAGTGTACCCAGCTTGTTTGAGATTGCACTAACACTGTTAATAACTGTTAATAATAGTGTTATTACTAGTGATAGCCGCTTGCTAACGTACTAGCTAGCTCAGCTATAAGGTGCTGACTTGCTGTGTAGCTGGTCTGGCTGCATTAAACTGAACCTAGGCCAACATTGGGACAATAGTCACTATTTAAAATGGCAGCTTGACACAACATAGTGTAACCTATAATATTATCACTAGCAAGCATGTCAACTGTGTTCTCTGAAAACCAAATAGTTGTAACAGCTAGACTAACCTGCCATGTAGACAATGTAAAAGCTTTGCATTGTTCTTAGCAAACCGAATCCACATAGTTCATAATAGATAGAATATATATCTATTGGCATGATTTTTAGGGTGTATGTGTATTCTTCAGAAATGGTCTTGATCAAAACAAGTCTTGTGTTATATAAGGCTCCCCCTTATGTTGAGATGGACTGACTGTTGACGTCCTGCATCAGCATGTGCATCTTTGTGTCACCTTATAGACTTCATCTATACATTCGGTGCCTGCAACATAGATGCTGAGACTCTCCTCATTAGGAGACAGATGCCGAATCCAGCACTGAAAACGACCATCAGCGCACTTTCTCTATAGTTCACATCAGACCTATAACAAATGTGACCACATGCACCAAACTGCAATTTTAATTGAGCCATAACCTTTCTTGCACCTGCCACTTGAGTTACACCGCTTCCTTCGAGTGGCTGGAGGTTATTATGGTTCCTGCTGCAATTTCTCTTCTGTCGTAGCCCCTCTCACCTAGTTCTTTCGTTCAGCTGTGTTGTTTATTTGTCAAGCCTGTCAAGCTGCATTTGGAATGGTAAAGTCTCTGGTCGATCAGTTGAATAAGGTTAGGGTTAGGTCAGGGCTAAACCTGATCGCGTATTGCATAACGTACATATTGCAGACCTAGTTTGGCTCCTTCAGTTTTTATAATCAATGAAAAAACTACTGAGCGGTAAGGGAGTCGGGCTAGTAATCAGAAGGTTCCTGGTTCCGATCCTGTCTGTGCCAACATGATGTTGTATCTTTGGGCAAGGCACTTCACCCTACTTGCCTCAGGGGGGAATGTCCCTGTACTTGCTGTATGTCACTCTGGATAAGAGCGTCAGCTAAATGAGTAATAAGTGACTAAATGTTAATGTAATTCCATCGTTTCACAAAGGCAGTTGTTGACTCATTCTAAAGGCTATTCTCCACAGCCTGTCTTACACAAGGAGATATTGACAGTTAACAATGTGACTCAACACAAATGATGCAGAAATTAGGCTATGGGGAAACATTGCGTGTTCCGAATCTGCTTGTCCTTTCTAGACATCTTCCCTGCGTTGGAAAGAATCTAGGGACAGATAAACAGCTTCTGTAGGAAACTAGACCTTTGGAAAAATGATATCTTGTCTTTAGATCGAATGTCTAGAAGCCGCTAATTGAAACCTTCAATTTGAAAGCGTTACGATTCTGCAGCAACATCACACCTCACACATACCTGTCTGTAGGTTGATGGCTTAACGCTCCACACTGTCCCCCAAACACTCAGGATGTAGTAGCTTGTCATGTGCACATGTTAGTGAGAGGTTTATTTTTGCTCAGTAAGATGCAGGAGGAAAACAGTTTCACCAAATGTGCTGTAAATGCAAATGCTAATGTAATGGATATGAAAACCTGCTGATACTTGTAGGGAGCTTTTGTCTCCGGTTGCACACAATGCTTGATTAACCAATGTCCACGCAGCCATGAGATGACCAAAATGACCGATGACCACAAAAATGAAATATTTACGCTACGCCGATCCAACACATTGAAAGCTTATTTGCTAAACCAGTCTGATTAGATAAGATTCAACTGTATTGTCATTACACAGGTACAATCCAATCCAACTTTATTTATATTGCACTTTAAAACAACACGGTTGACCAAAGTGCAGTACATAGCAATATTAAAAATGCAATAAATAGACACACACTATACACAGTAAAAACAACACAACAATAGGTAAAAAACTCAACAAATAGAGACACACTGTACACGGTAAAAAGTCAACACATCACTCAAAAGCTAAGGTAAAAAGATAAGTCTTTAGAGCCGACTTAAAGACGGATATGGACTCTGCCTGTCTAAGGTGCAGGGGCAGCGCGTTCCATAGTTTTGGACCTGCGACAGAAAAGGAGCGATCCCCTCTAAGTTTCCTCCTTGAGGTACAAGTACAGGGTAATGAAATACAGTTAGCATCTAACCAGAAGTGCAAAACAGTTAGTATAAGCAGAATATACAGAGTATGTACAGGGTATTAAAGTGATTTGGTAGCAACAAATATACAGCTGTATTGTACAAAATGTACAGTATTTTTTACAGAGATTACAGTGTAGTATGTACAGATAGTGCAAAATGGTACTATATGCAGATGTGCAAAATGAAACGGATAGTGCAAAATGGTAAGATGGTGCAAAATGATACAGATAGTGCAAATATAGGGGGGCAGGGGTTATGTCCACCTGCCTCCCAGACTCCCGTAAATGATCTCTTAACACCTACCTCCATGTTGTGCTCTCTCCGGTTCCATTCTTCCCAGCTAAACCAGGGGGCCGCGTCAGGTGTCAGTACTTCCCGTCTGTGGACAAGGTCCTGTTCGTGGATGACTATGCGGTCGGCTGCAGGAAGGACCTCAACGGCATCCTGCTGCTGGACACGGCCCTGCAGGCCCCTGTGGCCAAACCTGAGGACATGGTCCAGCTGGAGCTGCCCGTCACTGAGGTAAGGCTGCCAGCGTCCAGACTACATTTACATTTATTCATTTAGCAGACGCTTTTATCCAAAGCGGCTTACAGCAAGTACAGGGACATTTTCCCCTGAGGCAAGTAGGGTGAAGTGCCTTGCCCAAGGACACAACATCACATAGCCACAGCCGATCTCACAACCTTCCGATCATGAGGCCAACGCCATTCGACCCCCCCCCCCCCTCTGACTACAAGCCTGCAGCCTGAGCTGGCCAATTCACTGGTTACCACACAGGCGAAATGTATAAAGTTGTTATTGTGAGTTTGTTTAATGATAGTAAGCTGAATATACGCCTGTAATCTATTGTAGGAGTGAATTTACCTTAGGGAACACATCCATCAATTGAGGTGTGTTTACAATGCAGACAAACTGGTCCACCCATGGGCCAAAACCCAACCTCTCCTCCATCTAAGACTGAAGGAAGAGGACAAAGCTGTGGCTGTACCCACAGCTGGGGGTGGAGCGTGTAATGTGGACCGCCACGTTTGTCATCCGGTGTCAGTGGATGATCTGCATGAAACATTCCCAAGTTTTCCCGCATAAATATCGTTCCCGGATGTGCCGCCCTGGGAAATAATGAATTAGCCCTCAGCCAAACTCTTCTCCTTGTAATCTGGGCTATTGTTATCTGTGGCTGCCTGTAGTGTCTATAATGCCAGGTTACACATTAACTCTTTAAAGTGAGACTTATCAGTGGATCGATGACCTACAGCTCTAGCACTGCCTTCTTTTATTCTCCCAGCCTTGCCCTGATGATGGATGCACCAAATTTGTCAAACTGCTACTATTAGCGCTCTTTGACGTCAGTTGTTGGGGCATTGCAGTACGGATCGATGTACCGTATTTTCCAGACTATAAATTGCTCTAGATTATAAGTCGCGCCAGCCAATAAATGCAGGGAAATGTATTTGTATAAAGGAGACCAAGAACAGATATTTTATCTTGAAAGGCAAGTTATAGGAATAACAATGGAATAAAGAACAACAGGCTGAATAGGTGTCTGGTATGTTAACATACCATAACATTTCGTTAATGTTAATATAACAGTTCTTCAGATAACTAGCATTAGCGCTAGCATAAACAACATAACACAAGAAATTTACCAAACTTTCTCCATCTCACTCTAAATCACTAAATCCAACAAACATGGGAACTTATACATTTTAATATATAATTCGCACCTGAGTACAAGTCGCAGAACCAGCCAAACCATGAAAAGACTGTGACCTATAGTCCGAAAAATATGGGAAGAACTTGTGAACTTAAAGGTACAATATTTACAGGCGTTACAGTGCATGTCTTGTGACTGATATAAAACACGCCTGTCTGAGAGATTGTCCTTTGTTCTTCTGAACTGTGCTGTCGAGTTAGGTTCCTGTGTCATTATCAGACCATCAGAAGCCTGAGGTTACTGTCCAGACTTGTTGTTTTCTGGAGGGCCTTAAACTGCGAGACGCATGGTTCTTCCTCCAACACTCGCATGTCCATACTGATATCTCCAGGGTGAAACTGATAATCGAGGCCACCTGAAGAACTGCTAATGTCACAAAAAGACCAGGTATACGTCAGTTCGCCATCCTTGTTAAAGAAAGAAATAAATAAATAATCATTTAGCAGATGCTTTTATGCAAAGCAACTTGCAGTAAGTACATGGACATTGTCCCTGAGGCAAGTAGGGTGAAGTGCCTTGACCAAGGACACAGAAATGTTAGAAATAATTGTTAGAAATCAAGGCAAATCCACAACCACTGTGGCCTGCCAGCCCAGAAATTAAGTCTTCCTAACGCAGCTGAGGCCTGCCGAACATCAGACGCAGTTAAGACCAGGATTTACCTTCCATATTGGGATGCTTCCTGGGTGGGCCAGTGGATCGTGCTCGCCTTCCGGAATGACTGAAACCCGTTTCTAGATGAGCCCAACCACCACATTTGCAGTAGGCGTCAGCGTAGTCCAGTAGTGCCAAACTCGTGCCGTCGAAGGCCAAGAAGGTGCAGGTTTTCCTGTCAACCAAGCACTAGGGGAGACCGGGGAGTGTTGTAACCGGGGGTTAGTTGTAACACTGTCACTTTGGTCAATTAGAAAAGAGCTACAGTGATGTCATCAATATCGTAGACTCCCATTTCCATTTAAAGCTCACATGAAAAGTGGCATGTCTCTGTTAGCAGCACTGTGAATTTTACAACTCAAAAACTGATTTTCAGGTAAGAAAGTATTTTTTTCAATCCATTGTTTTTTGTCCAGTGATAATTCTATTGTAGATGCAAAGTTGCAATTTATATCACCTAAAGTAATCGTTTCGCTAGTTTAATCTGATGCTCAGTATTCATGCTAACTTCAAACCCACATACCTTAAACAGTTAGCTATGTAATGGCTGGTTGTTGTGGGGGTAGTTGTAACAGGAGGAACTCTTGACAGAGTATTTAACAGAAACAGCTGATCTGTTCTATGGGTTCAAGATAACAATTAGATAGGCATAATAAAAAAGTTAAAAATTCTCTCCATAATTATAATACCCATTATTAAGAGGCAGATAATTTATTTACAGCTATCCAAAACAATTGTTGTGGCTTAGTTGTTGCCCCAAGGTGTCATACATCATTCATGGGGATAACATGTTTACTGTAGAAAACAGTTATGGGTAGTATGTATACAAGTTTGAGAGACCCAGCACAAACAACCACTGAGTTACAGACGCTCAAACAAAATGTGTTACTTTCATCCTCGGTCTCCCTACTTCAGCTGATTTCACTATATAGAGAAACTCGTTAGTGAAATCAGCTGGTGTAGTGCCTGGTTGACACGAAAACCTGCACCCTCTTGGGCCCTCAACCACTCAGGTTTGACACCATTAGTGTAGTCGCTTGTCTTCTGACTCTAAAAGGTGGATTGCAAGCGTCGACTGCAGTCTTCGACGTCCACCGTGTGGTGAATCTGTGTAGGGCTCCGTTACACATCCCTTGGATCAGGGGTCGGCAACCCTGGTCCTAGGGAGCCGCTGTCCTGAAGATTTGAGCCGTTTCCCTGCTTCAGTACGCCTGAAGGGTCGTTATCAAGCTCTGTGGAAGCCTCATAATTACCCTCTATTAGAATCAGGTGTGCTGGAGCAGGGAAACATCTCAAACCTTCAGGACAGCGGCTCCTTAGGACCAGGGTTGCCGACACCTGCCTTGGTGAAACCCTCAGTCAAAACCGCCGACCCATCCTGCGTGTGGACGCCCGCTTGTGACCGCCTGTCCCCGTGGGTGCGGCAGCGTGTGTAGACTTTGTGCTGTCGACCCTTATTGATTTGCCGCCTCCTCTCGTAGCTCCGCTCTCCTGCTGCAGACTTAACCGCTGCCTCTCCTGCCGCAGGTCCAAGGAGATTTGACGAACCGTCCGGTGTAGTTTGACCACAGCTCCAGCCGTGTTGGGCCTATATCTGTTTTGGGATCCAGATCGTGATTTAAAGTGACTAATCCAATCAAACGACTCAGTCGGCTGAATGAGATCATCGTATTTTTAGTGTCCACAACAGAGAAACTGTGACACTGTTGTGTGGGGAGGGCCTGTAAGCTGTGTTTTTGTTGTGTGTGTGTGCCTACACAACTGTGCGAATCACATCTGTGTGTTCGATGCAGGAGCATGCACTGCACCGCCTTCGTTGTGTTTACATTTAGTTAGATGCTCTTATCCAGAGCGACTTACAGCACATACAGGGACGGTCCCCCTGTGGTAGGTAGGGTGAAGTGCCTTGCCCAATCAGAATAAGAATCTAGTTCATTCCCAATGCAAGATATACAATCACAGAATTTACTCTGGCTGGTAAGAGCAAACATAGAACATGTATGGAACATAATAAAGGTAGATAAAAAAGAAATCCCAAAATTTAAGGACACGTCATGTTGCCTCAGCCGGGAATCAAACTGGCAACCTTCTGATCACTAGCCGGATGCCCTAACCACTCAGCCACCTAACCGGACCCCTGTTTCTGTGTGTGTGTGTGTCATTCCCCAGGCCCAGCAAATGTTGTCGGCGTGTCAGGAGAAGGTAGATGTGTCCAACACAGAGGGCTACGACCTGTTCATCACCCAGCTCAAAGAAGGACTCAAGAATACCTCACACGAGACGGCAGCCAACCACAAAGTGGCCAAGGTGAGTCGCGTGTCCCCAAAGAGGCCGATCGTGTCGCAGATACGCTAGCGCAGCGCCACGCCGGTACCCTTCGCCGAAGTCGCCTTTCCAAGCAGTTTCGACGCTCGCTGACCCTGTGGAAAACCCCCCAGACCCAAACAAACCGAAACCAGTGTATCCAAGCACCGTGTCTGTCTAGTGTAACTGATACGATATCGTAAGGCGCACTTCACAATCTATTTTTGCTTGCGCTGTGATCTTAGCCGCAAGTCCAACTGTAACCAGTGACTACGCTGCCGGAACCGTGATTGGCTAATTCTTCTCAGTAATTCAAATCCCTTCGTCTCTTATTGGGCTGATAGTCAGGGGTATGTTGCTTCATGCTTAGTATGCCGACCTCGCCGCGCGGGCGGCCTACTGCTCATGACAAAATGCAATCAGGTAAAAGTATAACGTTGCCCTAAAGATGACGCTTCAATCTAATCAGTAGGTCAGGCTCTGGGAGCTGATGCAGCGGTGGGTATGTGTGTGGGTAGGTGTGTGTGTGTCTCTGTGGGTGTGGGTGTGGGTGTGTATTTGTGTCTCTGTGTTTGTGTGTGTGTGTGTCTCTCTCGCTCTCTCTCGCTCTCTCTCTCTCTCTCTCTCTGTGTTTGTGTGTGTGTGTCTCGCTCGCTCTCTCTCTCTCTCTCTCTCTCTCTGTCTCTCTCTCTCTCCGTGTCTGTGTGTGTGTGCGTGCGCGTGCTCACGCCCTCCCTGCCCGTCATCTCTGGCTGGCTGAGGTGTTGCTCCCCTCCAGGCTGCTCTGCTGCAGCTGGCCCAGGGAGGCTAACTAGCTGTTAGCAGTGTCAAGTCAGAGGAGACTGAAGGTGATGCTGCTTTAAATGGCACACAAAGGTTGGCATAGCATTGGGTGATGGACCGACAGATATCCACACACACTGACACACACACTGACACACACACTGACACACACACTGACACACACACACACACACACACACACACAGACACACACACACACACACACACAATTCCGTATTGTAGCATACAGGACAAGGTCCTCTGTTGGTGTATTGCAGCGATGTGACTTTGCATTCGGCCTCCCTTTAGCAGTGCTGGTTGGACTGCAGTCTGCGCCACACACAGGGAGCCCACTCTGCAGACCTCATCGGCATATTAATAGCCCGTGGCAGGCAGGGGGAACAAGCAGCACTCTTGTCCCAGCGCCCGCACTCCACTTCAATTGATCCCTTTGGCTGAAACGGATCACAAATATGGCCGAATCCTTCGTCGGTCCTCGCGCCGAGGTTCATCGACAGGCTCACTGGTTACTCCTGCTCGGTTAAGCTAGTCGCTGATTTGGGGTGGGGGAGGAGGGTAAATTCAGGTTGGGTGGGATTTCCATCACGGTCTGTTGTCATGCACCTTCGAACAAAGCAGTGGCGTTCCTGTCGCACGGCGCCACGTACGCCCTCTGGCTGAGCTCCAGAAACACCTCAGGCACTCCTCCATGGGAGAGGACGCATGCCCTTCTCGCTGTCACATGACCAAGGGAGCTGTTATAATAATAATAATAATAGTACCTCATTTAGCAGACGCTTTTATCCAAAATGACTTACAGCAAGTACAGGGACATTCTCCCTGAGGCAAAGTAGGGTGAAGTGCCTTGCCCAAGGACACAACGTCACACAGCCAAAGCCGGGAATCGAACTCACAACCTTCCGATCACAAGGCCAACGCCTTAACCCGCTGAGCCACCTGAGTCCCCGCGCTTTGACTCCAGGAAGCTAGACGCGCTCTGTGGGCGTCAGCACCTTCTCAGTCGTAGCAGGGGTAGGGGTGGGGCTTTGGGGGTGGCGTCCGATTGGCCGTTCGATCTTGGGCGCTCGGGAAGGCGCAAGTTGCAGTATCAGAACCGTGGATCTGTAAATCCTTTCTGCTGCTGCTTTTGAATTTGACACTTTTTTATTTAATTTTTTTATTTTGGAGCCAATTAAAGTTCAGGCTTGGTCGAACTTCCTGAATCAGCATAGTTATATATCCTAATCTAAAACCAGCCTGAAATGGGGCATTTTTCTCCATCTGGTGGGCGTTTGTGCTGAATGTCCCCCAGCTCCTAACACAACAGGTTCAGAGGCAAAATGACTAGTTTAACACAAAGCTAGCCTAAGATGTGCATTTACATTTAGTCATTTAGCAGACGCTCTTATCCAGAGCGACTTACAGCAAGTACAGGGACATTCTCCCGGAGGCAAGTAGGGTGAAGTGCCTTGCCCAAGGACACGTTATGTTGGCACAGCCAAGGTTCGAACCTGTGACCTTCTGATTACTAGCTCAACACCCTCACCGCTCAGCCACCTGACTCCTGATGTAAGAACCCCCCCCCCCAGATGGAAGGGCTCACGGCAGTGGTGTGAGGAGCATGGCTATGCGTACACTGACCCCTAAGCGCAGCTCTCAGGAGTCTCCCCCCCCCCCCCCCTCTCCCTCTTTCGCTGTCCCAGATGTGTACTCATGCACGTGTCCTAACACTCAGAACACCACCGCTCCACTGCTCAATGGGAAGGGCTGTCCAATCAGAAGACTCTCCCTCTCTCTCTCTCTCTCTCTCTCTCTCTCTCTCTCTCTCTCTCTCTCTCTCTCTCTCTCTCTCTCTCTCTCTCTCTCTCTCTCTCTCTCTCTCTCTCACTCTCACTCTCACTCTCTCTCGCAGCCTGTGTGCTAGTGCTGGATTCCCCTGGGAACATTTCCCACTGACTTCGGTGTGTTGTGAGTGTTGGGTGTGTTGGGTGTGTTGTGTGTGTTGGCTGTGTTGGGTGTGTTGGGTGAGTGTTGGGTGTGTTGGGTGTGTTGGGTGTGTTGGGTGTGTTGGGTGTGTTGGGTGAGTGTTGGGTGTGAGTGTTGTGTGTTGGGTGTGTGTGTGATAAGCAGGGACAGTGGTCTGCTTTCCAAAGTGCTTCCTGTAGTTTGGGATGGAAGAGGGAAAGGCTTTCTGTGGTGCTTTAGATGAACATGATGAAGACTACATGAGAGGAAGCCTGCACGTTACGCAACCTTCCGAGGAGTCAGCTGTAGGCCTGCCCAGATAATTGACTAATCTCCTGCACATCTCTCTCTCCAATCCCTCTCTCTCCATTCCCTCTCTCTCCATTCCCTCTCTCTCCATTCCCTCTCTCTCTCTCTCTCTCTCCATTCCCTCTCTCTCTCTCTCTCTCCATTCCCTCTCTCTCCAATCCCTCTCTCTCCATTCCCTCTCTCTCCAATCCCTCTCTCTCCATTCCCTCTCTCTCCAATCCCTCTCTCTCCATTCCCTCTCTCTCCATTCCCTCTCTCTCTCTCTCCATTCCCTCTCTCTCTCTCTCTCCATTCCCTCTCTCTCTCTCTCTCTCTCCATTCCCTCTCTCTCCATTCCCTCTCTCTCCATTCCCTCTCTCTCTCTCTCTCCATTCCCTCTCTCTCCATTCCCCCTCTCTCTCTCTCTCCATTCCCTCTCTCTCCATTCCCTCTCTCTCTCTCTCCATTCCCTCTCTCTCCATTCCCTTTCTCTCTCTCCATTCCCTCTCTCTCTCTCCATTCCCTCTCTCCCCATTTTCTCTATCTCTGTCTCTCCCCATTCCCTCTCTCTCCATTCCCTCTCTCTCCATTCCCTCTCTCTCTCCCCATTGTCTCTCTCTCCATTCCCTCTCTCCCCATTTTCTCTCTCTCTGTCTGTCTCCCCATTCCCCCTCTCTCTCCATTCCCTCTCTGTCACTTGCTCTCGCTCTGTTTCTGTCTGCCTCTCCCCCCATCGTCTCTCTCTCCATTCCCTCTCTCCCCCTCCCTCCAGTGGGCGACAGTGACCTTCCACCTCCCTCACCACGTCCTGAAGCTGGTGGCCAGCGCCATCGTCAACGAGCTGAAGAAGATCAACCAGAACGTGGCCGCCTTGTCCGTGGGCTCGTCCATCATGGACCGCCTCTCCTACCTCTTACCCAGCGCCCGTCCAGAGCTGGGGGTGGGGCCTGGCCGCTCAGTGGACAGGTGAGGCACAAGGGGCTGCTTCGGACCCCCACCCACCCCCCACCCCACACACCCCCCCGGCATCTAAACAACCCTCTGTGAATTGGATTGAGATGGTGTGTTTGTGTGCGCGCGTGTGTCGGCTTGCAGGTCGTTGATGTACAGCGAGGCCAACAGGAGGGAAACGTTCATGTCGTGGCCCCATGCTGGGTACAGGTGGGCACAGCCTGACCCCATGGCCCAGGCAGGATTCTACCACCAGGTAGGCAGTGTAAGGATCCACACGCACACACACGCAAACACACGCTGTCCCTGTAGGGCGCTTTTAAATGGATTCACTCACTCACTCACACACACACACATTTAGGCACACCCTTATCCAGCATGGGATTCCAGCATCTCACATTCATGCATGACCGTGTGTGCGCGAATACTTTCTCACAATGGGTGCCGTAAATCTCAATGTCCTTTTCCTAAAATTCCTTGCCTTGTGTTTTGGCTGATAGCATTAGGTAGCACGCTTTACACCAGCCTTATGTCGCTGTGCTGTACCTGAGTGGGTCAAAAAGAAGCTGGGATCTACGAAGTCTTTCAAAACGATTAAAATAGATTCACTTTCAGTGAGTCTATTGTGAAAGTGAGGGACTGTTAAGATTACTAATAGAAGATGTGCTGGTGAGCAGATCAATACGTTATCCTCGTTTTTTCCCCACTCAAGTATTGGATTATTGGCGCAGGAAATGTCTAGCTAGCCATTATGCTTCGCCTTAACCCTTCTGCTCAGTCCACCATGAGAGCGGAACTGACTACAGCCCTAATCAGCTTCTCTTTGTTGCTGGGCTGTCGATTGTTCTGTACCCGGCGGGAGTCAGGTGGCTCAGTGGGTTAAGGCGTTGGCCTCATGAGCGGAAGGTCGTGAGTTCGAATCCCGGCTGTGGCTATGTGACGTTGTGTCCTTGGGCAAGGCACTTCACCCTCAGGGAGAATGTCCCTGTACTTGATGCGAGTCGCCTTGGATAAAAGCGTCTGCTTAATGAGTATTTCTTTATTTACACGGTAGATATCCACACAGAGAAGTGCTTACCTCTGTGTGCAGGATTCGATTGGTACGTTTCATTTGGTTCTCATTTTCTCTGGTGGACTCCCTCCCCACGCACAATCTAAGCACTGGTGGCTCTTTCCCTTTCGCCGTTCTCGACCAACGTGATTGATAAGAACCCGTTACCACGGCAACGCCGCCACTCCTTCTTTGCTGGTGTGCTCTGTTGTCATGCCAACCACAGTTGAGGCTTGTGCGCTGTGTTCGTGTTCCGTTCTCAAGAGCGTCGCCGTGTCGCTCCGTAAATCCTCGTCCGTGTGTCGTCCGTTTCCAGAAAGGATGTGTTCAGTCATTCCCATGTTCTGATACCTACTTACTACAGTGGTGGTAATGTAGTAATGGTTACTACAGTACAGTCATACTACAGTGGTGGTAATGTAGTAATGGTTACTACAGTACAGTCATGCTACAGTGGTGGTAATGTAGTAATGGTTACTACAGTACAGTCATGCTACGGTGGTGGTAATGTAGTAATGGTTACTACAGTACAGTCATGCTACAGTGGTGGTAATGTAGTAATGGTTACTACAATAGTCATACTACAGTGGTGGTAATGTAGTAATGGTTACTACAATACAGTCATACTACAGTGGTGGTAATGTAGTAATGGTTACTATAATACAGTCATGCTACAGTGGTGGTAATGGTAATGTAGTAATGGTTACTACAATACAGTCATGCTACAGTGGTGGTAATGTAGTAATGGTTACTTACTACAAAAGTCATACTACAGTGGTGGTAATGTAGTAATGGTTACTACAATACAGTCATGCTACAGTGGTTGGTACACCTGTTTGAAATGATGGTCTCCACTTTCCTCCCCCTCCCCTCCCCATCCTCTTCATTATCTCCCTCCTCCTCCTCTTCTCCTCCGCTCCCTCCCTCTCTCCCCCTCCTCCTGCAGCCTGCCTCCACAGGTGATGACAGGGCCATGTGCTTCACCTGCAGTGTGTGTCTGGTGTGCTGGGAGCCCACCGACGAACCATGGTGAGCACACACACTTACTTACACACACACACACACACACACACACACACACACACACACACACACACACACACACACACACACACACACACACACCTCTCCCAGTTTACAGAACACAGGATTACGACCATGAAACATTGTTGTTTGGCTTGTAGCAGATTATAATCACCCCCCCCCCCCCCCCCCCCCGCCCCCCCAGGTCCGAGCACGAGCGTCATTCCCCCAACTGCCCGTTTGTGAAGGGCGAGCACACTCAGAACGTGCCCCTGTCCGTGACCCTGGCCACCAGCCCCGCCCAGTTCCCCAGCTCAGACGGCTCGGACAAGATCGCCTGCTACGGCTTTGGCAGCTGCCCCCACTTCCTGGCGGCGGCCACCAAGAGGGGCAAGATCTGCATCTGGGACGTCTCCAAGATGATGAAGGTAAGGGGAATCTCGAGGGAGCGTCTGAAAAAGGTTGTCTTTGTAGGGAGCGTCTGAAAGCTTGTATTTGTAGGGAGCGTCTGAAGAGGTTGTATTTGTAGGGAGCGTCTGAAGAGGTTGTATTTGTAGGGAGCGTCTGAAAGCTTGTATTTCTAGGGAGCGTCTGAAGAGGTTGTATTAGTTGGTAGCGTCTGAAAGCTTGTATTTGTAGGGAGCGTCTGAAAAGGTTGTATTTGTAAGGTGTGTCTTAAAGCTTGTATTTGTAGGGAGCGTCTGAAGAGCTTGTATTTGTAGGGAGTGTCTGAAAGCTTGTATTTGTGGGGAGCGTCTGAAAGCTTGTATTAGTTGGGAGCGTCTGAAGAGGTTGTATTTGTAGGGAGCGTCTGAAAAGGTTGTATTTGTAGGGAGCGTCTGAAAAGGTTGTATTTGTAAGGAGTGTCTGAAAGCTTGTATTAGTTGGGAGCGTCTGAAAGCTTGTATTTGTAGTGAGCGTCTGAAGAGGTTGTATTTGTAGGGAGCGTCTGAAAAGGTTGTATTTGTAGGGAGCGTCTGAAAAGGTTGTATTTGTAAGGAGTGTCTGAAAGCTTGTATTTGTAGGGAGCGTCTGAAGAGCTTGTCTTTGTAGGGAACGTCTGAAAAGAGAGCTCATGCGCTTAAAATTAAGCGACTATAGAGAGCAAGATGGTGTCCTAAGATAGCGCTTTAATACCAGAGGAGATATTCATGTTCAGATATTGAGATATCATAACCCAAGTAAAAGATCAAGGACTTGGATATGGTCATGGAAGACTCTACGACCGTGGTCTCAAACTGGTGCCAACGAGGGCCAAGAGGGTGCCGGTCTAGAAGGAGATCGTACCTGGAGGTGGGGGGGGGGGGGGGGGGTTAGCTGGACTCAGCCCTCCTCTCTGTCTCGCTCCAGGTGCATCTGAAGTTCGAGATCAACCCGTACGACCCGGCCATCCTGCGGCAGCTCATCCTGTCCGGGAGCGAGCAGCCTAGCCTGGGGTCCGAGAACAGGCGCCCCCTGCTGGCCTGGCTGGAGGAAGAGTCCAGCTGTTCCGACATCCCCAAGTTAGAGGGAGACAGGTAACACACGCGCACACACACACACACACACACACACACACACACACACACACACACGTTCATGTTTTGTGTCTCGGCCTCACACAACCCACAACTCCTCATTTCTCACTTCATCTATGAACCCTCTATGTTCGTGGTCTATCACGTTGCTATGCTCAGTGACCGATGCTCTTTTGTAAAGCTCTCTCTTGTAAGTCGCTTCGGATGAAAGCCTCAGCTAAATGATTAAATGTACATTTCTAGGACAGATCAGTTTAACGCAACTGTCTCCAAATGTTGTTGTTGTTCCTTTAGCAGGGTTAAAATGGTTCCTTGTGCTTTATTTTTTTGCTCCAGTGATGATCAGTTGGAGGACTCGGACAGTGAGGAGCATTCCAGATCAGAGTCGGTGACTGGTAAGATTGTTTTACTGCAAGTCGACACGCAGTGGAATGTCATAGTGCAACGTTATGAGAAACGGTTAGAACTTAGTGCTAGCATTACGCTGTGTGAAGACGGCATCGCTTTAAGCAGTGTGTGTGCGTGTGTGTGTGTGTGTGCCTGTGTGCTTGTTTGTGTCTGTCTGTGTGTGTGTCTGTGTGTGTGTCTGTGTGTGTGTGTGTGTGTGACTGTGTGTGTGACTGTGTGTGTGTTTGTGTGTCTGTGTGTGTGTGACTGTGTGTGTGTTTGTGTGTGTGTGTCTGTGTGTGTGTGTGTGTGTGTGTGTCTGTCTGTGTCTGTGTGTCTGTGTGTGTGTCTGTCTGTCTGTGTGTGTGTGTGTGTTTTAGGCCAGCCATCCCAGCGGGAGAGCATGGAGGTGAACCTGGGGGTGACCGCTCTCAGCGTCCTGCAGCAGCCAGACAAGCTCCAGTGGGAGGTGGTGGCCAGCGTGCTGGAGGACACGGTCAAAGACCTGGAGGAGCTGGGCCAGAACCCCTCCCTGGCCCAGGCCAAGGCCCAGGACAAGGCCAAGGACAAGCCTCTGGAGCACCACAACATTCCCTTCCCCTGCCTCCTGGCCGGAGGCCTCCTCAGCTACCGCTCGGCAGCCAGCACCCCCCTGGCCGGCCCGCCCCCCGCCCCCTCCCGCCGCGCCATGGACGGCCCCCTTAGGACTCAGAGCCTCGAGCTCGCGCACACGGGGCCCGACCAGGGTCCCATGGAGATAGACACCTGCAACCTCCCCAGCGGCACCCCCGATCTGGACTCCCCCACCTTAGCCAGCCCCATCCCCCTCCCGGCCCCGGCTCCGGTCGTTCGCAGGACTATGCCCGTGCTGCTGCTGTACAGCATCAAGGAGGCGGACGATAAATCCTCGGGCAAGGTGTTCGCCCAGATGAACAACCTGATGAGCAAGGGTCTCCACGAGGAGGCCTTCACCGTGCCGCAGATCATCGAGATGGAGTTCGACACCCACGAGCAGCTCCTCCTGCAGGACCCGCCCATCACCTACATCCAGCAGTTCGCCGACGCCGCCGCCAACTTGGCCTCGCTGGACGGCGCCGACAAGTGGAGCTCGCTGGCGCCGCGGCCCGGCGCCCTGGTCCAATGCCTGCGGTTGCCGCGGCAGCTGGAGGAGGAGAACCTCTACGTGGACTCCATCACGCCGTGTTCGGACGGCGTGCACCTGCTGGTGGTGCTGCAGCCGTGCGGCGTGGAATCGCTGAGCGCCATCAACCAGGTGGAGGCGCTCAACAACCTCAACCGCCTCCACTCCGCCCTCTGCAGCCGGAGCAAGGGCGAGCTGCACCCCCTTCCCACGCTCGCCAACGGCTTGGAGGCCCACCCGGCCGCCTCTCCGCCCCAGACCCCTCTCATCCTTCCCCCGCCTGACCACCACCACCACCAGCAGCAGTCCAGGTCCATAGGAGGGCCGGGGGCCGGGGGAGGGGGTTACCTGGCCCTCTACAAGCTCAACTACTCCACCCGCATCGTCACGCTGGAGGAGGAGCCCGTCAAGGTGCAGCACATCCGGGACTCGCGAGACGCCGTCACCTCCCTCATCCTGCTCCCTCCGGACGTGCTGGACGGGAGGGAGGACGACAGCGAAGAGAGCCCGGAGGAGGCGCCTCCGTGCGGGATTAAAAACGGCGCCGGGACCGGTTCTTGCTCCGGGGCTGGGTGTGGACTCGGTACCGCGAGCGTCACCAACCCCAGCGGCGGAGGCACAGCAGCAGGGGGCGCTTTCGGTGCCAAGGAGAAAGCGAGGCCTGAGGTGACGGGATTGGGCCACCTGGTGGTCACCACGCAGGCTGGCTACATCATGATCTTGGACCTGTCCACGCTGGAGGTCCTGGCCAAGGTGGAGCCCCCTAAGAAGGAGGGCTCCGCGGAAGAGGCGGACCCCTTCGTCTCGGTCACCTACTGCTCCGGGACGGACCGCCTGTGCGCCTGCACCAAAGGTGAGCCAGCTGGCCCCCCCCTCCCACACTGCTGGCCCCCCTTCCCACACTGCTGGCCCCCCCTCCCACACTGCTGGCCCCCCTTCCCACACTGCTGGCCCCCCCTCCCACACTGCCGGCCCCCCCTCCCACACTGCTGGCCCCCCCTCCCACACTGCCGCCCCCCCCTCCCACACTGCTGGCCCCCCCTCCCACACTGCTGGCCCCCCCTCCCACACTAATGGCCCCCCCTCCCACACTGCTGGCCCCCCCTCCCACACTGCTGGCCCCCCCCTCCCACACTGCTGGCCCCCCTCCCACACTGCTGGCCCCCCCTCCCACACTGCTGCCCCCCCCCCCCCACACACACACACACACACACTGCTGGTGCTGGTGGTGGCTTGGGGGGTGGGGGTCTGTGCGTACCTGCGCAATTTCCTTCGTGTGTGTGTTTGAGTGTGTGTGTGCGCGTGTGTGTGTGTGCGTGTGTGCGTGAGGGTGAACGCTTGTGTGTATGAAGGTGTGTGTGTGTGTGAGAGAGTGTGTGGGTGAGCGCTTGTGTGTGTGTGTGTGTGTGTGTGTGTGTGTGTGTGTGTGTGTGTGAGGGTGAACGCTTGTGTGTATGAAGGTGTGTGTGTGAGAGAGTGTGAGGGTGAGCGCTTGTGTGTATGAGTGTGTATGAGTGTGTATGAGTGTGTATGAAGGTGTGTGTGTGTGTAAACGGCAGGCCTATCCTGCCAGCTGTTTTCCAGCTCCAGGTGAACTCTAAAGGCGGTGCAGCAGCAACTCAGGCTGTCATCGAATCACGCCGGCCGTTTATGCGTGTTGGAAAGGGAGCGAGCCCCCCCCCCCACACACACACACACACACACACACACACACACCCAGCAGAGACGCAATTCAATCAGTATCTCAGTGTTGCTGGAACTTTGTCTTAATCTGGGCTCCTGTTATCCATTTGGCCCCTTGGTACAGGGTGTAGACAGGCTGAAAAGCATTACAGCTAATCCACATTTGACACTCCATGTATTAATTTAGCAGACGCTTTTATCCAAAGCGACTTCCAAGAGAGAGCTTTACAAAAGAGCATCGGTCATTGATCATAACAACGTGATAGACCCCAAACATAGCAGGCTTACAGATTATAAAACCTGCAATCCAGTGAAACCAAACAAGTCAAAGGGAAGAACCACAAGAGCATTCAGTGAAACAGGGAGTCAGGTGGCTCAGCGGGTTAAGGCGTTGGGCTCATGATCGGATGGTTGTGAGTTCGATTCCCGGCTGTGGCTATGTGATGTTGTGTCCTTGGGCAAGGCACTTCACCCTACTTGCCACAGGGAGAATGTCCCTGTACTTTAAGTCGCTTTGGATA
This sequence comes from Neosalanx taihuensis, assembly GCA_030340665.1. Taxonomy (NCBI): domain Eukaryota; kingdom Metazoa; phylum Chordata; class Actinopteri; order Osmeriformes; family Salangidae; genus Neosalanx; species Neosalanx taihuensis. The sequence continues at coordinate 9,469,957 of CM059293.1, read as the reverse complement.
AAAGGGTCTGCAAAATGAATACTGTATTTTTCGGACTACAAATCGCTCCGGATTATAAATCGCACCAGCCAAAAAATGCATAATAAAGAAGGAAAATACATATATAAATCGCACTGGAGTAAGTCAAATTTTTGTGAAATGATGTAATAGTGTGTTAATAATTAAATCTTAATCATGTTAATGATATGAAATGATATAATAATGTGTTAATAATTTCACACATAAAACCCTCCAGAGTATAAATCGCACCACCGGCCAAACTATGAAAAAAAACTGCGATTTATAATCCGAAAAATACGGTAAATGGAAATGATCTAAAGTTGGTCCTTAGGAAAGGTGAGCTCTTTTGAGGTTCTCCCCCCAGGCAGGAGATTCAGAGTTCCTTGTTTTAAGTCCAGTAGGACAAAGAACTCTTTTTGTACCAAGTGCAATCAGGTTACTAAATTTGCACAATTCTTGCAAGTTTTAGATGAGCTTTAGTGTAACAGTGTTTTTAACTAGGGGCGTCAGATAGCTCAACGGTTAAGGCGTTGGCCTCATGATCGGAAGGTTGTGAGATCGAGCCCCCGCTGTGGCTACATGACGTTGTGTCCTTGGGCAAGGCACTTCACCCTACTTGCCTCAGGGAGAATGTCCCTGTACTTACTGTAAGTCGCTTTGGATAAAAGCGTCTGCTAAATGAATAAATGTAATGTAACTAGTCTGTGTTATGTGTATGTATGTGTGTATGTGCCTTTTAACTGTTGTGCTATCTGTATGTTTTTGACCTGCTGCAAGACAAGTTTCCTCCTCGGGGGACAAACTTGAACTGAACAGCTCTTCCCCTGTTTTAAGGTGGAGAGCTTCATTTCCTTCAAATTGGAGGTGTGTGTGACGATATAGATGACGGCGACATTTTCGTCGACGGTCCCCTTTCTAAAGGGGTGGAACAGCTTTTGGAGGGGACCAAGCCCTCCTCCAATCCCTCAAGTCCAGGGATCACAGGTAGGCGGGACTTGGGAGCTGCCGTCCAATCGCCACTTCTCCACACCTCCTGTTAGCTTTTGATAGCTTCATATATCTGCTGTTCACCTCCTCTTCTTCAAAAAAGGCCTCTCTTGAACTGATGTCCAGTTCTGTACGCTCACATTATGACTAGAAGTCGAGATGGGAGCTAACTACAGTCACTTTTCTTTTTGAGTCCCATGCTGGTATATCATGTTTTTATAATGTTTTTTCAGTTTCAGACTTGGTAATATGTGATATGGTGGTACCCATTCGGTAGAAAGTTTGTTCCAGTTCAAGATATTAGACACGGCAAGAAGCACAGTTTGGTAGCATCAAGGTGGAGGTACTGAATATGCCTCCTTTCCTTCTCCACCCTCTCCCTCCCCTCCTCTCCACCCTCTCCCTCCTCCTCTCCGTCGTCTCCTTCCTCTCCACCCTTTCCTTCCTCTCCACCCTCCTCTCCACCCTCCCCTTCCTCCTCTACCCTCTCCACCCTCCTCTCCACCCTCCCCTTCCTCCTCTACCCTCCTCTCCACCCTCCTCCTCTCCACCCTCCCCTTCCTCCTCTACCCTCCTCTCCACCCTCCCCCTCCTCCTCCCCACCCTCCCCCTCCTCCTCCCCACCTTCTCCCTCCTCCTCCCTCCCCCCAGGAGTTGACCTCCTGGTGGACCAAGCGTTGGCCCCGGAGAGTCTGACGTCGCTGGTGGAGCTGACGCGCTTCGAGACGCTGACGCCGCGCTTCTCGGCCACGGTGCCGCCGTGCTGGGTGGAGGTGCAGCAGGAGCAGCAGCAAAGGCGCCACCCGCAGCACCTGCACCAGCAGCACCACGGCGACGCCGCCCAGCACACCCGCACCTGGAAGCTGCAGACCGACAGGTGAGGGGAGGAGAGGGAGAGAGGAGGAGGGAGAGGGAGGCGAGGAGGGAGGGGGGAGAGGAGGAGGGAGAGGGGGGAGAAGAGGAGAGGGAGGGGGGAGAAGAGGAGAGGAGGAGGGAGAGGGGGGAGATGAGGAGAGGGAGGGGGGAGAGGAGGGGGGAGAGGGGGAGAGGAGGAGGGAGAGGGGGGAGAAGGGGGAGGGTGGGGAGAGGAGGAGGGGGAGGAAGGGGAGGGTGGAGAGGAGGGGGAGGGTGGAGAGGGGGAGGGTGGAGAGGGGGAGGGTGGAGAGAAGGAGGGAGAGGAGGAGGGAGAGGATGGAGAGGGAGAGAGGGTAGAGGAGGAGGGAGAGAGGGGAGAAGAGGCAGAATCCTGGGTTAGATACGAGCCAATCCCAGAACCCGACGTAAGCAGTGTTTTGTAATGGAGACGGTTCATCAAAGCCCCATCAGACCTGGGAGAAATCCTAAAGGATACGAGAGAGGGATGCCAACCTGTTCCTGCACGGAAAGTTCTAGAATTCCACTGTTGCGGCCGGTAACACACCTGTCCCCCCCCCCCCCCCCCCCCCCCCTTCTTGTGGCCACAGCTCCAGCTGGGACGAGCATGTTTTCGAGCTGGTGCTCCCCAAGGCCTGCATGGTGGGCCACGTGGACTTCAAGTTCGTCATGAATGCCAACATCACCAACATTCCTCAGATCCAGGTCACCCTGCTCAAGAACAAGGCCCCAGGGCTGGGCAAGGTCAACGGTGAGGGTGTTCACACGTTTACATTTGACGTGTATTCATTTAGCAAGACGCTTTCATCCAAAGCGAAGCGAAGAGAGAGCGTTACAAAAGAGCACTCGCTACTTCGCGGATTTGCCTCGTGCATTGTGTTCTGCATTCTGATTGGCTAAACAGTCTCTCCAACACAACTCTGTGCATCAATAAAGTAGCGGTTTACAGTATACAGTACTTTTATTTGTTAAACGAGAGCTTGGGCCTGTAAAAAGGGTTTGTTCTTTGGTTTTAATATATAAAAGAGAGTATTTAATTGTATGTAAAAAAAAAAAAAAAAACGGTTTCTACTTCACGGATTTCTCTTATCACGGGTTCTTTTTGGAACGTAACCCCCGTGAAAAACGAGGGTTCGCTGTAGTCTACTTATGTGACACAAACAACAAAGCAAAGGATGTTGCGAGCTTGAACACATAAACACACACACAAACACACACACACACACACACACACACACAGACATGAAAGTGGAGTGTTTCACCAGCAGTGTTGTGTCCCGTGTCCCGTCCCCCCCCCCCCCGCCCCCTCTTGTGCGCAGAGACGGCCGTTGACAGACAGATCTCCTTCCCCCTGTCCCACGTCCACCACGCCAACGGCGAGAGGAACGGCCAGCCCCTCTTGCACGACTTTGCTGAGGACATCCAGTTCATGGACATCGAGGAGACCCCAGGTAAGGGCTCACAGCCTGGCTTCTGTGGAAACCACACGACTAGGGAGCTTGGGGTGGTTCAGGGTGGTTCAAGGTGGTTTCGGGTGGTTTAAGGTGGTTCAGGGTGGTTCAGGGTGGATCAGGGTGGTTCAGGGTGGTTTCAGTTGGTTCATAATGGTTCAGGGTGGTTTAAGGTGGTTTCAGTTGGTTCAGGGTGGTTCAGGGTGGTTTAAGGTGGTTTCGGTTGGTTCAGGGTGGTTTAAGTTGGTTCAGGGTGGTTCAGGGTGGTTTTCGATTGGTTCAGGGTGGTTTAAGGTGGTTTCGGTTGGTTCAGGGTGGTTCAGGGTGGTTCAGAGTGGTTCCAGGTGGTTCAGGGTGGTTCAGGGTGGTTCCAGGTGGTTCAGAGTGGTTCCAGGTGGTTCCGGGTGGTTCAGGGTGGTTCAGGGTGGTTCAGGGTGGATCAGGGTGGTTCCAGGTGGTTCAGGGTGGTTCTGGGTGGTTCAGGGTGGATCAGGGTGGTTCCAGGTGGTTCAGGGTGGTTCCAGGTGGTTCAGGGTGCCAGGTGATGGAACAAGAGAGGCTCACAGCCGATCATATCCCTCCTCCTCCTGAACTCCCACTGGATTGGGATCCATTAGCGGCAGATTGGGTTGCCAGGTTTCGAATGTGAAAACCCTCGCTGCTAAGGACCCACGGTACTTCGCTCCCTGTCCCTAATCCGTCCTCTGGTCCGCAGGGTCCAGGCTGTGCAGCTTTCTAGAGGACCATAAGGAGGACATCCTGTGTGGGCCTGTGTGGTTGGCCAGTGGGCTCGACCTATCAGGGCACGCGGGCATGCTTAGCCTCACCAGCCCCAAACTGGTCAAAGGTAACCATGGACACAAAAGAAATACCATCAAGTCCATCACGTTATCTGTGCCTCCATGTTTGTTCACAGCTACAACCCTGGTATAGTTCTAAAGCCCTCTGCTGATGTATCTCTCTCTCTCTCTCTCACTCCCCCTCCCTCCCTCCCTCCCTCCCTCCCTCCCTCCCTCCCTCCCTCCCTCCCTCCCTCCCTCCCTCCCTCCCTCCCTCCCTCCCTCCCTCCCTCCCTCCCTCCCTCCCTCCCTCCCTCCCTCCCTTTCTCTTTCTCCCTCCCTCTCCCTCTCTCTCTTTCTCCCTCCCTCCCTCTCTCTCTCTTCCCTCTATCTCTCTCTCTCACTCTCCGTCTCCCTCTCTCTCTTTCTCCCTCCCTCTCTCTGTTCCTCTCTCTCCCTCTCTCTCCCCCTATCTCGGTCTTTCTCTCTCTCACTCTCCCTCTCACCCTACCTCTCCCTCTCTCTCTTTCACCCTCCCTCTCTCTCTCTCTCTCTTCCCTCTATCTCTCTCTCACTCTCCCTCTCACCCTACCTCTCCCTCTCCCTCTTTCGCCCTCTCTCCCTCTCTCTCTCCCTCCTCCTCCCTCCCTCCAGGCATGGCAGGGGGGAAGTACCGCTCCTTCCTGGTCCACATCAAGACCGTGAGCGATAAGGGCATGGAGGACAGCCCTCGGCCCGTGGTGCGCATGCCCGCCGCCAAGCCCCAGAGCAGCAAGGCCCACTCCCTGTCCACCCTGCTGCAGAGGGCTCAGGCCTCCAAGGTAGGACCAGACACCGCTTCTTAGGAAACATTATCAGCACAGCAGCCTGAACAGACAGCACAGACTGCCTTCTCACCTTCAAAAGAAGGCTTAAAACTCACCTATTTAAAGAATTTAATGGCACTTAGAAACAGTATGGCACTTCACATAATCTAATGTGCTTTAGAACAATCTGTTGGTCCCCATATGGTGACTTTCCAGTGTTGTTTGTTGTATCTCTTGCTTTATGTTCAGAATTGTTGTGTTATGCATTTATAGTTCTTCCCTTGGCACTTATTGGTTCTCTTGATGTATGATTCCCGATCTAAAAAACCCACTGTGTTCGGGGTCTATCACGTTGCTATGCTCAGTGACTGACGCTCTTTGTAAAAGCTCTCTCTTGTAAGTCGCTTTGGATAAAAGCGTCTGCTGAATGAATACATGTAAATGTAATTATCTTTTAATTTTAGTTTTCTGGTGTCATTTCTGTGAGCTTTTTCCTTTGTCTCCACCCTCTGGGGGAACAGTGCCACTGTCACGACTGTGTAGGAACATTTTGTAAAGGCGCACATTTATCTTTCAAAAATGATATATATCAAACATTAGAATAAAACTTAACCTATACCTCTAACTTGTTTACTAGCTGTGACGTTTTGTAGTTTTTTTTTCCACCTATCCTTGTGAAATAGCAGCTAAGGACTGATGTTCTGTTTTTGTGTGTGTGTGTGTGTGTGTGTCTGTGTGTGTGTGTGTGTCTGTGTGTGTGCAGGAAAAGGCCTCTACTTCCAAAGCCGACCCGCCCACATCATCCAAGAAGCCGGACAACCTGCGAGGCTGCGACCTGCTGCAGGAGGTCTCCGTCACAATCAGAAGGTTCAAGAAGACCTCCATACCCAAAGAGAGGTGGGGCCTGGAGAATCACACGCTGGGCTGGATACCTACATCAGCGTGAACAAAGTCCTTATCGATGATACAACCTGACACCTTTTAGCCACTCTGCAGTTTTGGCTTAAAAGTATTAGTATTAGAGTATTCTCTCTGCTGATGTCATAAAAGCAGATGTTGAAATGTGTCCTACCAGCAGGCCTACCTGACCTCCCAGTCCTCTCTTTAATGGTGTCCTCTCCTCCTTTCCTGTCTCCTCTCCTGTCTCCTATTTCCTCCCCTCCTCCTCTCTCCTCCTTTCCTGTCTCCTGTTTCCTCCCCTCCTCCTCTCTCTTCTCCCGTCTTCTGTTTCCTTCCCTCATCTCCTCCCCTCTCCTCCTCTCCTTTCCTCTCCTCTCCTGTCTCCTCTCCTCCTCTCCTCCTCTCCTCTCCTGTCTCCTTTCCTCCCCTCCTCCTCTCCTGTATCCTCTCTCCTCTCCTCCTCTCCTCTCCTGTCTCCTTTCCTCCCCTCCTCCTCTCCTGTATCCTCTCTCCCCTCCTCCTCTCCTGTATCCTCTCTCCTCTCCTCCTCTCCTCTCCTGTCTCCTTTCCTCCCCTCTCCTCTCCTGTCTCCTTTCCTCCCCTCCTCCTCCCCTCCTCCTCTCCTGTTTCCTCTCCTCCTCTCTCCTCTCCTGCTCCCCAGAGTCCAGCGCTGTGCCATGCTGCAGTTCCTGGACTTCCATGAGAAGCTGCTGAGTGGCCTGTGTAAGCGGGCGGAGGAGGGGCCGGCCACAGAGCACGCCCAGAGCCTCATCCTGGACATCCTGTGCTGGCTGGCCGGGGTCTACTCTAATGGACCCTGCAGGTGGGGCCAGAGAGGGAGCAGGGCGGGAGGAGAGGGCAGGGAGGGAGAGGGCAGGGAGGGAGCGGGGGGCAGGGAGGGAGCGAGCTGGGGGCAGGGAGGGAGGAGGGGAGTAAGGGAGTTGGGGGCAGGGAGAGAGAGGGCAGGCAGGACGGAGGGAGGTGTGGAGGAGGAGGGCGGAGGGGTTGAGGAGGAGGGGCTCCCAGGTGCTTTTTTTCGCTCCCTAATGCTTGGAAGACATCTGTCACCGGGCCGTGCCTAATTGACTTCATTTGACTGAGAAACCATTCACTAAGTAGGAGAACTCCTTAAAGACATGTCACAGATTGGTTTCCATTAACAGTGGTTCTTCCTCCCATCTTCACAGCCTGAGAGAAGGAAAAGACGGTTTGTTGACGAAAACCAGGAAGAGACTCCCAGATATCGTGCGAGTGTGCTTCTTCGAGGCTGGAAGGAGCATAGCCCACAAATGTGCCCGCTTTCTTGCACTTTGCATCAGGTAAATAACTCCACAGCCATTACATTGACATGGATTCATTTAGCAGACGCTTTTATCCAAAGCGATTTGCAAGAGAGAGCTTTACAGAAGAGCATCGGTCACTGAGCATAGCAACGTGATAGACCCCAAACATAGCAGCCTTATAGATTATGAAACGCACATTGTGAGAACTAATAAGTGCCAAGTGAAGAGCTATAAGAGCATTCAGCTAGTCCACCTGTGGCGCCAGTAATAAAGCAACAACGACACAACAATAGCGAGTTTTTGAACAACAGCTGCAACAAGTGATATTTCTGAGTGGCATAATAATTCTACTGTTTCTAAGTGCCATTAAATTCTCTGAATAAGTGGGGTTTTGAGCCAACCATAAACATCTCAACCGTTGTCATTGTTATTAGCGTGACTGAACCTAGGCTTGACCGATGTAACTGCTTTCCGCCCCTGCAGCAATGGGAAGGGAGACCCCGGACAGCAGGGTTTTGGTGTGGGTCTGCTGAAGGCTCTGCTGGACAATATGCCTTACTTGCCTGCAGCAGCGACAGGGGGTGAGTAACAGGGTTACTGCCAACCCATTGGAGCTTTCAGCAGGCATCTCTGTGTGGAGCAGCAGATTGGAAAAGAGGCGATGTGGCACAAGCCATATGGACTCACCTCTCTCTCTCTCTCTCTCTCTCTCTGTCTCTCTTTTATTAGTATGCCACATATGTTCTATGTTTGCTCATTTCTGCCACAGTGAGTTCTATGTTTGTTAATCTTGCATAGCAAATAAACCCCATTCTGATTCTCTCTCGCTCTTTCTCTCTCTCGCTCTGTCTTTCTCTGTCTCTGTGTTTCTCTCTCTGTCTTTCTGTCTTTGTCACTCTGTCTCTCTCTCTGTCTCTGTCTCTCTCTCTGTCTGTCTCTGTCTGTCTCTCTCTGTCCCTCTCTCTCTCTGTCTCTGTCTCTCTCTCTGTCTGTCTCTGTCTCTCTCTCTGTCTGTCTCTCTCTGTCTCTCTGTCTCTCTGTCTCTCTGTCTGTCTCTCTCTGTCTCTCTCTCTCTCTGTCTCTCTCTGTCTCTCTCTGTCTCTCTCTTTCTCTCTCACCCTCTCACCCTCTCTCCCTCTCCCTCTCCCTCTCCCTCTCTCTCTCTCTCTCTCTCTCTCTGTCTCTGTCTCTGTCTCTGTCTCTTTCTCTTCCTCTCTCTACCCCCTCAGGGTCAGTGTTTTGGTACTTCGTGCTGCTGAACTACGTGAAGGATGAGGACCTGGCCGGCTGCAGCACGGCCTGCGCCTCCCTCCTCACCGCCGTCTCCCGGCAACTTCAGGACCGCCTCACCCCCCTGGAGGCCCTGCTGCAGACCAGGTGGGGCCCCAGGGCCAAACATTTGGCTTCACCTATCCTAGAAAAGAATCGTTTCCAAAACTAGTCGCGAGCATTCTAGTTTGACTTTCACTCTCGGGAAACAACCTTTGTAGTTCCAGATCTTGGAAAAAACAGCATGACGTAGATAAAAAATAAAATAAATCATTTTAGCAGACACTCTTGTCCAAAGTGACTCACAGTAAGTACAGGGACACTCTCCCTGAGGCAAGTAGAGTGAAGTGCCTTGCCCAAGGACACAACGTCACATAGCCACAGCCGGGAATCGAACTCACAACATTCCGCTCATGAGGCCAACGCCTTAACCCGCTGAGCCACCCTGACATCAGAGAGAGCCAAGCTTTCAGCTGAGCCGACCGTGTGTTTGTGTTCTCCAGATACGGCCTGTACAGTTCGCCCTTTGACCCTGTGCTGTTTGACCTGGAGGTCAGCGGCTCCTCCTGCAAGAACGCCTTCAACAGCAGCATCGGGGTCCAGTCGGACGAGATCGACCTGTCCGACATCCTCTCAGGTGCCCGCACAACACCCCCCCCCACATCCTCTCCCCCTCCTTCCAGAAATAAGTGTCCCTTATCCTACTGCGTCCCTGAATGCTAGTTTTTCCAGTATTTTAACCATCCAAACTTGGTCGTCACCTTAGTTAAACATGTCTGTGCTGAAGTCTCCAAAAAAACAAGCACATTTGGAACAACAACATTGGAACAATCTTCTTGTTTGGAACAAGACTTGAGATGTGAATGGTCTTCAACCCTCAGTTGTGAGTCTGTGACCAACAATTTGTGTGTGTGTGTGTGTCTGTGTGTGTGTGTGTGTGTATCTCTCTCTGTGTGTGTGTGTGTCTGTGTGTGTGTCTCTGTGTTTGTGTGTGTGTTTGTGTGTGTGTGTCTCTCTCTCTCTCTCTCTCTCTCTGTGTGTGTGTGTCTCTGTGTGTGTGTGTCTCTCTGTGTCTCTGTGTCTCTCTCTCTCTCTCTTTCTCTCTCTGTGTGTGTGTGTGTGTCTCTCTCTCTCTCTCTCTCTCTGGTGTGTGTCTCTCTGTGTGTGTGTGTCTCTCTCTCTCTCTCTGTGTGTGTGTGTGTCTCAGGGAACGGGAAGGTGAGCAGCTGTGCTGCAGCAGAGGGCAGCTTCACAGCCCTCACAGGTCTGCTGGAGGTGGAGCCTCTGCACTTCAGCTGCATCTCCACCAGCGACGGCACCAGGGTGGAGAGGGACGACGCCAGCATGTTCACCGGTACGCCTCCCCTTGCCCCCTTCCCTCTCTCCACTTCCCCCCTTCTCTCTCTCCTCTTCACTCCCCCCTTACTCCCCTTACCCCCTCCCCTGACCCCCTCTCCTCCCCTTACCCCCTTTCCTCTCTCCCCTGACCCCCTCTCCTCCCCTTGCCCCCTTCCCTCTCTCCACTTCCCCCCTTCCCTCTCTCCTCTTCACTCCCCCCCTTACCCCCTCCCCTGACCCCCTCTCCTCCCCTTACCCCCTTTCCTCTCTCCCCTGACCCCCTCTCCTCCCCTTACCCCCTTCCCTCTTTTCGATTCCCTCTCTCGTTACCCTGTACTTGTACCCGTGTAATGACAATAAAGTTGAATCTAATCTAATCCATATACCCCCTTTCCCGCCCCCTTCCCTCCCCCTCCGACAGTGAGCACGTTCGGGGTGACCCCGGCAGTGGGAGGCCTCTCTGCGGGCACGGTGGGCGAGGCGTCCACAGCTCTGAGCTCTGCGGCCCAGGTGGCTCTGCAGTCGCTGTCCCACGCCATGGTGTCTGCAGAGCAGCAGCTGCAGGTGCTGCAGGAGAAACAGCAGCAGCTGCTCAAGCTGCAACAGCAGGTCAGGGACTCCAGCACCTGCACACACACAGCGGAACACTACACACACACACACACACACACACACAGCGGAACATTACACACACACAGCGGAACACCACACACACACAGCGGAACACTACACATAGACACACACAGCGGAACACTACACACACACACACAGCGGAACATTACACACACACACACAGCGGAACACCACACACACAAACACACACACAGCGGAACACCACACACACACAGCGGAACACCACACACACACAGCGGAACACTACACATAGACACACACAGCGGAACACTACACACACACACACAGCGGAACATTACACACACACACACAGCGGAACACCACACACACAAACACACACACAGCGGAACACCACACACACACAGCGGAACACCACACACACACAGCGGAACACTACACATAGACACACACAGCGGAACACTACACACACACACACAGCGGAACATTACACACACACACACACACAGCGGAACACCACACACACAAACACACACACAGCGGAACACCACACACACACAGCGGAACACCACACACACACAGCGGAACACTACACATAGACACACACAGCGGAACACTACACACACACACACAGCGGAACATTACACACACACACACACAGCGGAACACCACACACACAAACACACACACAGCGGAACACCACACACACACAGCGGAACACCACACACACACACACACACACACAACGGAACAGCACACACACAACGGAACAGCACACACACACACCGAAACACCACACACACATACACATCCTTCCTGACCCCCAGTACACAGCACACATTTTCACTCACTCACACACACACACACACACACACACACACACACACACACCCTTCCTGACCCCGGGACACCACACATGTATACACACACAAACTTCTTGACCCTAACACACAGCAGACACTGTGTAGTTAATGAAATAAGCGAAACGCAACTCTATTTCAATTCTATGATCTCATCTAACAGACGTTTGTATGTAGCTCCAGAATGAGCTTCCAGGGCTGGTCCCGCTAGCGTTAGCGGGCTCCGGGCGCTCCGGGGCTAGCAGGGTAGTAATCCTCTGATGTGTTGGGAACAGAAGGCCAAGCTGGAGGCAAAGCTGCACCAGACCACCTCAGCTGCCGCGGCCGCCGCCTCCGGCGTGGGCCCCATCCACAACTCCGTGCCTTCCAACCCCTCCTCCGCCCCCGGCTTCTTCATCCACCCCTCCGACGTCATCCCGCCCACGCCCAAGACCACGCCCCTCTTCATGACCCCGCCCCTCACCCCGCCCAACGAGGCGGTGTCGGCGGCGTTCAGCGCCGAGCTGGCCCACCTGTTCCCCGGGTCCATGATCGACCCTCCGCCCGTCAACCTGGCCGCGCACAAGAACAGCCAGAAAGCCAAGCCGGTGAGTGGTTTAGTCTGATGCATGAGGTGTCCAGTCCTGGTCCTCATGGCCTGCTGTCCTGAAGGTTTGAGCTGTTTCCCTGCTCCTGCACACCTGATTCTAATGAAGAGTCATTATGAGGCTTCCACAGAGCTTGATAACAACCCATTCATTAGAATCAGGTGTGCTGGAGCAGGGAAACATCTAAAACCTTCAGGACAGCGGCCCTGGAGGACCAGGATTGGACACCCCTGGTCTAATGAGCAGTTTACAACACAACGTTGTGGTAGTATTCTACGTCAGTGGTCTCCAACCCTGGTCCTCAGGACCCACTGTCTTGCATGTTCTAGATGTTTCCCTCCTTCCCACACACCTGAATCTAATGCATGTTCGTTACCAGGATTCTTCAGAGCTAGATAACGACCCATTCATTTGAATCAGGTGTGTTGGAGCAGGGAAACATCTAAAACATGCAGGACAGTGGGCCCTGAGGACCAGGGTTGGGGACCACTGGTCTACGTAATAATACTGATCATGTGATACAGCACAGTATGGATTGAGCCAAATCGCCTTCGTCATGTGTTACACAGGCAGCGGCTAACCGTCTCTCGTTGTTTTACCCAGAACTCCATGGGAAGCGGTCTGGCGTTGGCCATCTCCCAGGCCTCACACTTCCTCCAGCCCCCCCCACACCAGTCCATCATCATCGAGCGCATGCACTCTGGTAAGAGCCAGCTGCCTTCCTATCAATCAATCAATCCATTTATTATTGAAAGTGCAAAATCGCCATGGTACATGGTCTCAATACACTTCACAATAAAATCAGGTACAAAAAACAAAATAACATACAGTAAAACAATATTAAAACACCACAGTAAAATGATAAAACAGTTCCGAATTATTTTAAACCAAAATGTTGACTAAAAAGGTACGTTTTAAGACGGGACTTAAAAATATCAATGGATGTAGCTTTATTTTATAACTAGATTAGATTCAACTTTATTATCATTACACAGGTACAAGTACAGGGTAACGAAATACAGTTAGCATCCAACCACAAGTGCAAAACAGTTAATCCGACAGAATATAATAAATATGGGTATACTCAGAATATACATAGTATGAACAGTATAATCAGAATATACAGGGTATGTACAGATTCAAGTGATTTTAGACAAATGTGCAGCTGTATAGTACAAGATACTACAGTATTAAACAGACACTAGTGGGACCAACACTAGTGGGAGGCCATTCCATAAAAAAGGAGCACAGTAGGTGAAGGCCCTGCCACCAGCTGACTTCTTGTTGATTGTTGGGATGACAAGGAGCTTAGAGCTAAGAGGACGTAGCGGAATGTAGGGAGAAAGTAGATCCGTAACATAAGATGGTGCAAGTCAATTTAATGCCTTAATGCCTATCTCCTCACACTTCCTGATCCAAAACCAAGAGAGAGCTTTACAAAAGAGCATCGGTCACTGAGCATAGCAACGTGACAGACCCCAAACATAGCGGGCATGTAGATTACAAAACATACATCATGAGAACAATAAGTGCCAAGGGAAGAACTATAAGAGCATTCAGCTGAACATTTTTACAAGTTTTAAGGTGAGACTCCGCCGGACAGTGGGCTACCTGTGGCGCCTGTAATAAAGCAACAAAATAAGGGCGTCGGATAGCTCAACGGTTAAGGCGTTGGCCTCATGATCGGAAGGTTGTGAGATTGAGCCCCCGCTGTGGCTATGTGACGTTGTGTCCTTGGGCAAGGCACTTCACCCTACTTGCCTCAGGGAGAATGTCCCTGTACTTACTGTAAGTCGCTTTGGATAAAAGCGTCTGCTAAATGAATAAATGTGAATGTAACAAAAACACAGCAATAGTGAGTTTCTGAACAACAAGTGATATTTCTGAGTGCCATACTATTTGTAATGTTTATAATTGCCTGCGGCCAGCCTGACAAAGTATATTTATCGGCGCCAAATAACCAGGTACCCCCTAGGTACTGATGGGTTGTATGGGTGTGTCTTATTAAGTATTACAGGTTTAGGTGTGGAACAGATATGTGCGTGACATGAAACTATGCTAGTGCTCCTGTGTTCAAAGACCACTTATACTCATAAAACTCAGAATTCAGATTCAGAGTACTTTATTAAACCCCTTGGGGAAACTCTTTGGCAGGACAGTGCCCACCGAGGCAACACGACAAAGTCCATTTATCGGCGCACAAGCCTTCTGAAATTGGGAAAACGCAAATAGATTTTCGAGGAGAAAAAAAAGGATACAAGCCAGAGCCTGTACCAAAAAAAACCCCACACACTATAAACACTATAAAACACTGTCCTATCTAATACACACACACACGCACACACAGTTACACACACAAACACACACACACACACACCCACAACCAGGTACCCCCCCCCCCCCCCCCCCCCCCCCGATACGGACTGATTTAACACGCCTCTCCCCGTTCGCCCCAGGAGCACGTCGGTTTGTGACCCTGGACTTTGGCCGCCCCGTTCTGCTGACGGACGCCCTGATCCCCACCTGCGGAGACCTGGCCTCCCTGTCCATCGACATCTGGACGCTGGGCGAGGAGGTGGACGGCCGCAGGCTGGTGGTGGCCACCGACATCAGCACGCACTCCCTCATCCTGCACGACCTGCTGCCGCCCCCTGTCTGCAGGTTCATGAAGGTGCGTGGCAGCGAGGCTGGCTCCGCCCCCGTCGACCCCCCCCTTTCCCCCACTCAAATCCATTCTTTTATTTCTTAAAAGAAAATTCTATAAAGAAATATAGTAAAAAAATATTAAGGGAAATGCATATATATTTTTATTTTATTTATATATATATTATATATATATATGTTGTATAATATAACAATTATTATTATTTTATTTTTTTACACAGTGTCTCATCTGAATAAGAGAGACTATGTAAAGTAAATGTATTTCTTTTGCCTTGTAGAGAGAAGGCAGTTGTTTTCATTTCTAAGGTTAGAGCAGTAAGCGGGTCTTTTTAAAAAGAGGGCGGGTCATCCCGACAGCTGCCCCACACCGCTAACCAATCACCTCAACCCGCTCCCCACCAGATCACTGTGATTGGACGCTACGGCAGCACCAACGCCCGGGCCAAGATCCCGCTGGGCTTCTACTACGGCCACACCTACATCCTGCCCTGGGAGAGCGAGCTGAAGCTGATGCACGACCCCCTGAGGGGGGAGAGCGACGCCGCCAGCCAGCCTGATGTGGACCAGCA
>CM059293.1:9440000-9445000 GCA_030340665.1 Neosalanx taihuensis | reverse complement strand
TTAAGCGAAAGAAAAAACAGTCAGATAATTCAGTCGAATAATATTATGGTGAAGCACAGTATGTATTACTCTGCGACGCTCCTGGCTACGGTAGCCGTAATGCTGCAAGCGGTGCGGCTTTGTAGTTAACCAAAGTCGTACTAAAACATTTTTGTTTAGTGCCTTGTACCACACAAAAATCGGAGGTCAGTAAATAAAATAATGAATCCATATATAAGGCGCTTCGGATTATAAGGCGCAGTGTCGTTTTTTGAGAAAAATAAAGGTTTTTAAGTTTAAGTGCGCCCTAAAGTCCGAAAAATACGGTACTATGTTTCAGGCCTTGGCAGTTTGCCGTAAACTCAATCCAATGTCGAGAGCGAGCTCGCTTCTAGAACTCTCTTCACCCCTCCCTTGCATGTGAATGAGTCCGGTCATCTCGCGCACAGAGACAATACCGCATTAGCATGAGCGTGCTCCCCCTGGCAAAGGGGGGGGGGGGGGGGGCGTCGTTGAATTTGCACGTACCTGGTGGTCGTTGTACCCGAGAGGAATGACTGCATTTGCGTTTTTCTCCCCGTTTTTCTCGAACCTTCTCCCCACACCCCCCCCCCCACCCCCCTTACAGCCTATTAGCAGCACCTGGTATGACTACTGGGGGGCTGACTACGGCACGTACGGGTACAACCCCTACATCGGCGGGGTGGGCATCCCCGTGTCCAAGCCGCCGGCCGCTGCGGAGAAGCCCGGCTCTCAGAGTCTCTCCGTGTCCGTGTCTCAAGGTGAGGAAAGACCCCTGCCGCCGCTGGTCTCCCCACCCAGCACCTCCCAGAGGCTGTGATACCTCACACCTGCTCCGGAGGATGAGACTAAGAGCCGTTGCTCTAGCGCTAGATATGATGATGTTGTAAGGATGTACCTGGAAATATTCTCATGACCACCCCCCCCCCCCCCCCATCTGCCTCCTTCTCTTCTTCTCTCCCCCCTTCCCTCCCTGCCTCCCTCTCTCTCTTCCTCTCTCCCCCCTTCCCTCTCTCTCTGCCTCCCTCTCTCTTCCTCTCTCCTCCCTCCTTCCCACTCTCTCTTCCTCTCTCCCCCCTTCTTCCCCCTCTCTCTCCCTCTCTCCCTCAGCCTTGGACGCTCGTCTGGAGGTGGGTCTGGAACAGCAGGCTGAGCTCATGCTCAAGATGATGGCCACTCTGGAGGCCGACTCCATCTTACAGGCCCTCACGTCCAACTCGCCTGCAGGTACACGCATGTCCGGGCACCGTACTCTGTCTCCACCATGTCTCAGTAACAACCTAACACCCCCCCCCCCCCCCCCCTCACAGTTTCCCAGGCCTCCAATGGAACAGATGACTCCTTGTTGCGGGGGCTCCACGGCTCCCCCCCAGCTAGCTGCCTGATGGTTCAGGCCTCCTCCATCCCCATGCTGAGTGCCTGCTTCAACAAGCTCTTCTCCATGCTGCAGGTGCATCACGTCCAGGTAAGACTGCCTCTCAGTCCAGCCTCAGTCCTGGCTCAGTCCTGGCTCAGTCCAGCCTCAGTCCTGGCTCAGTCCAGGCTCAGCCCAGGCTCAGACCAGCCTCACTGACTGGCTGTGGTTCTGACTGTGTTTCTCACTGTGTGGCTGTCTTTCTGTCCGTGACTGTGTTTCTGACTTTGTGACTGTGGTTCTGACTGTTTCTGACTGTGGCTGTGTTTCTGACTGTTTCTGAATGATTCTGCCTGTGTTCCTGCCTGTGATTCTGGCTGTGTTTCTGACTGTGTTTCTGACTGTGTGGCTGTGTTTCTGACTGTTCCTGCTTGTGTTCCTGCCTGTGTTCCTGACTGTGTTTCTGGCTGTGTTTCTGGCTGTGTTTCTGACTGTGTGGCTGTGTTTCTGACTGTTCCTGCCTGTGATCCTGCCTGTGTTTCTGACTGTGTTTCTGGCTGTGTTTCTGACTGTGTGACTGTGTTGTGTTCCTGCCTGTGTTCCTGCCTGTGTTTCTGACTGTGTTTCTGGCCGTGTGGCTGTGCTGCAGTTAGAGTCCTTGCTGCAGCTGTGGCTCACCCTCAGCCTCAACTCGTGCTCCGGGGGCAGCGAGGAGAGCGGCTCCGACATCTTCCTGTTCAACGCCAGCAGAGTGCCCACCATTCCACTCAACCAAGGTGACCCCCGCCACCCCCTCCTCTTATCTGCCTGTGTTTCCTAAACCTTGAGGAGCGCCTGGTGAAGGTGTCGGTTCAGAAAAGCTCAGGTTTGTTGAGTCTCTCTCTCTCTGTGGTTCTGTTCCTCCAGCCTCCATCAGCAGTTTCCTCACAGTGCTGGCCTGGTACCCCAACACCTCTCTGAGGACCTGGTGTCTGGTGCTGCACTCCCTCACCCTCATGACCAACATGCCTCCCTGCGGTAGGTCCACCTCCCCAAACCGGGGCCACACCCACCGGGGCGATCGAGACCGGATTTCTCAAAACGGTTCCAACCTAACGTCTCTCGTAAACTGGGGAAAAACTGGCCAACGCCTGTTCAAATGTACAGTGAACCCTCGTTTTTTCACAGGGGTTACGTTCCAAAAAGAACCCGTGATAAGCGAAATCCGTGAAGTACAATTATAATACAATTAAATTAAACAATTACTCTATTATATATTAAAACCAAAGAACAAACTCTGTTTACAGGCCCAAGCATTTGTTTAACAAATAAAAGTACTGTATACTGTAAACCGCAACTTTATTGAGGCACAGGCTTGTGTTGGAGAGACTGTTTAGCCAATCAGAATGCAGAACACAATGCACAAGGCAAATCCGTGAAGTAGCGAAACCGTGAAAAGTGAACCGTGATATAGCGAGGGTTCGCTGTACTACATTTTCACTATGGCACTTCACTATTTCACATTTTCACTATTGCACTACAAGTCAACAGCGTGTGCGGTGGTGTGCGCTTAACCGCGCCCTTGTGCTGCGCCCCCCCCCCTCCCCTCCTCCCACAGCCACCGGCAGCGGCATGGCCGGCGCCCACGAGAGCACGGCGCAGCAGATGGTGTCGGACCCCACGCTGGTGCACGTGCTGGTGCGCTTCCTGTCGGGCAGCAACCCCCACGGCACCAGCCAGCACAGCTCCCAGGTGGGGCCCACGGCCACCCAGGCCATGCAGGAGTTCCTCACCCGCCTCCAGGTGCACCTGTCCTCCACCTGCCCCCAGATGTTCAGCGAGTTCCTGCTCAAGCTCATGCACATCCTGTCCACTGAGAGGTACGGGCGAGCCGCCATCTTGTTTCGTTTTCGAGCAAATCTGTTTTCAGGAATTATGAATCAAACTCCCTGTTTTGAGTTTCTATTAAAAGTTAGTAAATCTTTTAGTGCAGGGGTGTCAAACTCATGCCATCGCGGGCCAAGAGGGTGCAGGTTTTTGCGTCAACCAAGCCCACTACATCAGCTGATTTCACTAACGCGTTTCTCCACTTGGTGAAATCAAACTCGTTATTGATATCAGCTGGTGTAGTGGGCTTGGTTGACGTGAAAACCTGCACCCTCTTGGCCCACGATGGCACGAGTTTGACACCCCTGTTTTAGTGCATGCTTTCTTACTTCACTCCTACATTTAGTCATTCAGCAGACGCTTTTATTCAGGGCGATTTACAGAAAGTTCTGTGACATTCCCCCCTGAGGCAGGGGCGAAGTGCCTTGCCCAAGGACGCAACATCATGTTGACACCGCTGGAGTTTGAACCAGGAACCTTCTGGTTCCTAGACCTCCTCCCTCACCGCTCAGCCACCTGGCTCCCCTCTCCTGACCTTCCCCTCCTCCCCTTCCTCCTCCTTTCTTCCAGGGGGCCGTTCCAGTCCGGCCAGGGTCCTCTGGACGCCCAGGTCAAGCTGCTGGAGTTCACCCTGGAGCAGAACTTCGAGGTGGTGTCGGTCAGCACCATCTCGTCCGTCATCGAGTCCATCACCTTCCTGGTGCATCACTACATCACCTGCTCCGACAAGGTGGTCTCCCGCAGCGGCTCCGACAGCACGGTGGGGGCCCGCGCCTGCTTCGGGGGCCTCTTCGCCAACATCATCCGCCCGGGCGACGCCAAAGCCGTGTGCGGCGAGACCACGAGGGACCAGCTGATGTTCGACCTGCTCAAGCTGGTCAACGCCCTGGTGCAGCTGCCCCTGTCGGGCGACCGCGAGTTCAGCGGGCGTCTCCCGCCGGCGGGCAGCGGGGCGGCCGACAGCAGCGTGTCGGACGAGGAGAAGGTGTGCGGCAGCAAGGAGGGGCCGGCCGGAGGGTCCGCGGCCAATCAGGGACCGGCGGCGGGCGTGGCGGACCTGGTGCTAGCCAATCAGCAGATCATGAGTCAGATCCTGTCTGCCCTGGGTCAGTGTAATAGCAGTGCCATGGCTATGATCATAGGTGGGTACTTAAAGGGATCCATTTTGTTTATCTCTCTCCCATGTAAGTGCATTTAGGTGGGCGCGTGCGACAAATCTAGCCTTTACACGTTTACATTTATTCATTTAGCAGACGCTTTTATCCAAAGCGACTTCCAAGAGAGAGCTTTACAAAAGAGCATCGGTCACTGATATTCTTACAAAAATGACTTCCGAAGAATGCATTGCTATATATATCTCGCCACCCCGAACCCCCTCCCCCACCCGCCCCCTCACTCGCCCGATAACCTGCTCCCTCCCGTCTCCAGGCGCCAGCGGACTCCACCTCACCAAGCACGAGAACTTCCACGGCGGCCTGGACGCCATCTCGGTGGGGGACGGCCTCTTCACCATCCTCACCACCCTCAGCAAGAGGGCCACCTCCGTCCAAGTCATGCTGCAGCCCATCCTCACCTACATGGCCTGTGGCTACATGGGCAGACAGGTACTACTGCTTGCCCGGTCAACACAGCTTCCTGTGGCTCAACCTGCTGGAACACTGCTGGAGCTGTGGTTCTGCTAGTCCTAGTGGTCCCCAACCCTGGTCCTCAGGACCCACTGACCTGCATGTTTTAGATGTTTCCCTACTCCACAAACCTGATTCTAATGAATGGGTCGTTC
>CM059293.1:9357500-9437500 GCA_030340665.1 Neosalanx taihuensis | reverse complement strand
ATGTTACAATATAAGGCAAGCATCTCTGACAGGCATTAGTGTACCTGTAGGAAAGCAAACAACAATGTACCTGATTGCGAGTACCAAACATTCAATGCAGATTGAATGTGTAATATACAGTATATACATGAACGTTTAATATAACATCACATTTGTTCTTCCAACTTGGTTTTCTTCCTCCCCCATTTTAATCCTCCGTCCTGTTTGTCCCTCCCAAGGCACCATAACTTCCAGCAGCCCCACCGCCCAGCCTGCCGAGGTCCTGCTCCAGGCCACGCCCCCTCACCGGCGAGCGCGCTCAGCTGCCTGGTCCTACATCTTCCTCCCTGAGGAGGCGTGGTGTGACCTCACCATCCACCTCCCTGCTGCCGTGCTCCTGAAGGAGCTCCACATCCAGCCCCACCTGGCCTCGCTCGCTAGTGAGTCCCTCCTGAGCAGCCCGCCTCCAGCTCCTCATCTCTCTGCTGTTCCCCTCTCTCTGCTGTTCTCTTCTCTGCTGTTCTCTCTGTGCTGTTCTCTCTCTCTGCTGTTCCCCTCTCTCTGCTGTTCTCTTCTCTGCTGTTCTCCGCTGTGCTGTTCTCTCTGTGCTGTTCTCTCTGTGCTTTTGTCCTATGTGCTGTTTTCCTATCTGTGCTGTTCTCCTCTGTGCTGTTCTCCTCTGTGCTGTTCTCCTCTGTGCTGTTCTCCTCTGTGCTGTTCTCCTCTCTGTGCTGTTCTCCTCTGTGCTGTTCTTCTCTGTGCTGTACTCTGTGCTGTTCTCTCTGTGCTGTACTCTCTGTGCTGTTCTTCTCTGTGCTGTTCTTGCTGTGCTGTTCTCCTCTGTGTTGTTTTCCTCTCTGCTGTTCTCCTCTGTGTTGTTTTCCTCTCTGCTGTTCTCCTCTGTGTTGTTTTCCTCTCTGCTGTTCTCCTCTGTGTTGTTCTCCTCTGCTGTTCTCCTCTGTGCTGTTCTCTCTCTGCTGTTCTCCTCTGTGTTGTTCTCCTCTGCTGTTCTCCTCTGTGCTGTTCTCTCTCTGTGCTGTTCTCTCTGCTGTTCTCTCTCTGCTGTTCTCCTCAGTGTTTTCAACTCGCTCATTCCCAGATATGTCAGTGAGCTCATGTCCTTGAGGTGAAATAAGGGTACAACTTAGATGTATTCATTCGTCCTCCATCTTGTTTTTCTTCCCCTCCTCTCAATTATAAGAAAGTGCGCTGCTACTCCTTGTTCTACACTGTCACAACTCTTTTGGCCCCAAATCTCATTTAAAATCTAAAAATAAACAAAGATCACTCACCTCAGGAGGCATTATCAAACTGCTCAAATGTACAAGAGAAGCGCACCAACTTGTAACTCAACTTCTTCTGCTAATTTTGTTTTTCCCTGCACCCCCCAGCCTGCCCGTCCTCCGTGTCGGTGGAGATCAGCGCCGACGGCGTCAACATGCTGCCGCTCTCCACGCCGGTCAACACCAGCGGCCTCACCTACATCAAGATCCAGCTGGTGAAGGCGGAGGTGGCGTCGGCCGTGTGCCTGCGTCTGCACCGCCCCCGGGACGCCAGCACGCTGGGCCTGTCCCAGATCAAGCTGCTGGGGCTCACCGCCTTCGGGAACACCTCCTCAGCCACGGTCAACAACCCCTTCCTGCCCTCCGAGGACCAGGTCTCCAAAACCAGGTAAAGGGGCACTCCCCTGTTCTGCTTTAGGGGGGGATAGAACTCCTTTTTGGAGTTTTCCTAATGCACAGGTGTCAAGATCCAGTCCTCGAGGGTCGCTCTCCTGAAGGTTCTAGATGTTTCCCTGCTCCAGCACACCTCCACAGAGCTTGATAACGACCCTTAATTAGAATCAGGTGTGCTGGAGCAGAGAAACATCTAAAACCTTCAGGAAGGCGGTCCTCGAGGTCTGGAGTTTGACACCCCTGTCCTAATGCACATCTGCATATAGTACCATTTTGCACTATCTGTACATACAACACTGTAAATACTGTACAAATACTGCCAATACTGTAACATTTTGTACAATGCAGCTGTATATTTGTACTTCCAAATACATTTTAATAGTCGTTACCCCTGTACTTGTACGAATGTAATAACATTAAAGTTTAATCTAATGTCTGTATTTCTAACTATGCTTAACTCCGCCTCCTTCCCTCCCTCCCAGTATCGGCTGGCTCCGCCTCCTCCACCACTGCCTGACCCACGTCAGCGACCTGGAGGCCATGATGGCCAGCGCCGCCGCCCCCACCGCCAACCTGCTGCAGACCTGCGCCGCCCTGCTCATGTCGCCCTACTGCGGCATGCACTCGCCCAACATCGAGGCCGTGCTGGTGAAGATCGGCCTGCAGTCCACCCGCATCGGCCTCAAGCTCATCGACATCCTGCTGAGGAACTGCGCCGCCTCCGGGACCGACCCCACCAGTACGTCTGCCTGCTGTCGCCCACCCTGCCTGCATGTTAGGGGGGGGGAAGTTACGTTCACTTAGTAGGGAGTCAGGTGGCTGAGTGGTTACATTTACATTTATTCATTTAGCAGACGCTTTTATCCAAAGCGACTTACAAGAGAGAGCTTTTACAAAGAGCATCAGTCATTGAGCATAGCAACGTGATAGACCCCGAACACAGTGGGCTTTTTAGATTGTGAATCATACATCATGAGAACCAGTAAGTGCCAAGAGAAGAACTATAAATGCATAACACAACGATTGTGAACATAAAGCAAGAGATACAACAACAACTCTGGAAAGTCACCATATGGGGACCAACAGATTGTTCTAGACAACATTAGATTATGTGAAGTGCCATACTATTCCTAAGTGCCATAAAATTCTCTAAACAAGTGAGTTCTAAGCCTTCTTTTGAAGGTGAGAAGGCAGTCTGTGCTTCTGATGGAGGTGGGGAGTTGATTCCACCATTGGGGAGCCAGACAGGGGAAGAGTTTGTGTCGTGCTCGGACGCTCTTGAGGGAGGGGGGTACCTACCAACTAGACGGTTGTCAGCAGATGACCGTAGGTGACGGGTGGGGGTATAGGGCTGGAGGACTTGCCTCAGGGAGAATGTCCCTGTATGTGCTGTGAGTCTCTCTGGATAAGAGCGTCAGCTAAATGACTACATTTAATGTTGATTTATTCATTTTCATTTAGCAGACGCTTTTATCCAAAGCGACTTCCAAGACAGTGCTTTACAAAAAGAGCCTCGGTCACTGAGCATAGCAACGTGATAGACCCCAAACCTTGTGGGTTGTCAGATTATGAAACATACATCGTGGGAAACCAAACAAAGTCTTAAAGGGAAGAACCACAAGAGCGTTCAGTGATAGATTAATACTTTATTGATCCTGAGAGAAATTGTGCGACAGTCTGTTGCTTTCGTACACACATCACCAAGATATAAAAGGTGTCAATAAGTTAAACAATGTTAACCTTATTCATTTGACATTATTCATATCCATATTAATTCATCAGACGCTGTACTTTGTGTGTTTGTAAAACACCCACAAGGGTCCATTGGTTCGTACATTAGTTCCGTAACATCGCTGTGATGTGTTCGTTCGTTTGGGTAACGAGTCACGTAAGGAAAAGGATCCTCGTACGCCTCCTGGTTTTTGAGTTCGTTGCTCTGTCCTGGTTGTGTTCCTGGTTGCTCGGTGCTTGACTGGTCATGTCTGTCTCTGCTCCAGACCTAAACAGCCCTCTGCTGTTCGGACGACTGAACGGCCTCTCCTCGGACTCCACCATCGACATCCTGTACCAGCTGGGGACCACCCAGGACCCTGGGACCAAGGACAGGTACACCTCGCTCTCGCTCTCTCTCTCTCCCTCTTTCTCTCTCTCCCTCTTTCTCTCTCTCCCTCTCTCTCTTTCTCTGTCTCTCCCTCTTTCTCTCCCTCCCTCTTTCTCTCTCTCTCTCCCCCTCTTTCTCTTTCTCTCTCTCTTTCTCTCTCTCTCTCTCCATCTCTCTCACTTCCTTTCTTTCTCTCTCTCGCTCTCTCCCTCTTTCTCTCTCTCCCTCTCTCTCTCTTTCTCTCTCTCCCTCTTTCTCTCCCTCCCTCTTTCTCTCTCTCTCTCCCCCTCTTTCTCTTTCTCTCTCTCTTTCTCTCTCTCTCCATCTCTCTCGCTTCCTTTCTTTCTCTCTCTCGCTCTCTCCCTCTTTCTCTCTCTCTTTCTCTCTCTCCATCTCTCGCTTCCTTTCTTTCTTTCTTTCTTTCTTTCTCTCTCTCTCTCTCTCTCCCTCTTTCTCTCTCTCTTTCTTTCTCTCTCCTTCTCTCTGCTGGCCTGCTGCTTACAGCTAGGATCGATTCATACAAATGTAAATAACCTGTCTCAGGTTTTGCTTCGCCAGATGTAGAAAGACTATCCGTTTTGATCAACTCTCATTTGAATTTGTCCCCTTTCTGTGTTTTTGGAGAGTTTTTATATGTACACTGAACTACTGACCTATTGATACAGTTCGGTGTATTTGTTGGAGTGGTTAGTTTGGTTAACAGAGAGCATTCATGGCCACTCAAATATCTTTAACCACGCACACAGAGGTGATAACTCGGTTGTGTTCCCTCCAGGATCCAAGCCCTCCTCCAGTGGGTCCAGGACTCGTCCAGAGTGGCGGCCCACAAGAGGTGCAGCCCCGTGGGCTACATGGGCCCCAGCTCATCCTCGTCCTCTTCCTCCTCGTCATCGCGGGAGTACGGCCTCCTCATGCCCTCTCCCTCCCACCTCCACTGCGTGGCGGCCATCTTGTGGCACAGCTACGAGCTCCCGGTGGATTACGACCTCCCGGTGCTGCTGAACAGAGAGCTCTTCGAGTGAGTAACAATACTAATACTAATACTATACTAATACTATACTTATACTAATACTAATACTATAATAATAACAATACCTCATTTAGCAGACGCTTTTATCCAAAGCGACTTACATTTAAGTACAGGAACGTCCTGGGGGGGCGGAGCTTCTGGGGGGGCCGAGCTTCTGGGGGGTTACACGTGGCGTCTCTGATCATGAGAGAACGCTGGATACCCCCCAAAAATGTAATACAAAATACTCATTTAGCAGATGCTTTTATCCAAAGCGACTTACAGCAAATACAGGGACAATCCACCTGAGGCAAGCAGGGTGAAGTGCCTTGCCCAAGGACATAACGTCACATAGCCACAGCCGGGATTTGAAGTCACAACCGGGCCAATGTCCTGAAGGTTTTAGATGTTTCCCTTCTCCAGCACACCTGATTCAAATGAAGAGGTCGTTATCAAGCTCTGTGGAAGCCTCATAATGACCCTTCATTAGAATCAGGTGTGCTGGAGCAGGGAAACATCTAAAAAACCTTCAGGACAGCGGGCCCTCGAGGACCGGAATTGCCCATCCCTGCATTAGAGAGATAGTTTTGCTTTGCAAATATTGGATTGGACCCTCTTAAATTTTTGGGGGTATTAGCGTGAAAATAATGTGAGTTCAATCTGTTTGGCTGTTCCTTTGACAGGCTGTTGTATAACTGGTCCATGTCGCTGCCCTGCAACATGGTGTTGAAGAAGGCTGTGGACAGCCTGCTGTGCTCCATGTGCCACATCCACCCAGGCTACTTCTCCCTCCTCATGTCCTGGATGGGCATCGTGGCAGCGCCCACGGCCGCCCACTCCCAGGCCCAGCACCACCGCCTGTCCATGACGGACGACGGCAAGAAGCAGCACGACCTCACGGCCGCCGCCGCCGCCGGCCTCACCGACGACTCCAAGCACGCCCGTCCGCCCGTCAACCTGTCCGAGTCGCAGCTGGCCACCCTGGCCGCCGCCTCCCAGTCCCCGGGAGCCATCGAGCAGCTGCTGGACTCGGGGCTGCCGTCTCTGCTGGTGCGCAGCCTGGCGGGGCTCTGCTGCGGCCTGCTGGCCAGCGCTGACCTCCCCCTGCCTGCCGCCGCCGCCGACCGGAGACAGCACCACCACCACCACCACCACCACCATCACCACCATCACCCCCACTCCTCCTCCTCCTCGCAGGCCAGAGCGCCCCTGTCCGCCGAGCTGGCCGCTCCTGTGTTGCGCTTCCTGACCGAGGTGGGGAACAGCCACGCCATGAAGGACTGGCTGGGGGGTCCTGAGGTGAACCCTCTGTGGACCGCCCTCCTCTTCCTCCTGTGCCATTCCAGCGCCAGCGCCGGCCACGCCTCCGGCAACGGTGGAGGGGGAGCCCAGGCGGCGGGCACCAGCGCTGGCGCATGCTGCGCCCCGCCCCCGGCCCCGCCCCCACAGCCGTCGGGGTCCCGCTACTCGCTGGCGTCGTCCATGCGCAGCGGGGGGCTGACCACCCAGCAGAGGACGGCCCTGGAGAACGCCACGGTGGCCTTCTTCCTGCAGTGCATCTCCTGCCATCCCAACAACCAGAGGCTCATGGCCCAGGTGTGGAAACCCTTCCCCTCCCCCGCCTCCTGCCATGGGGGTCACATGGTCCAAGCGCACATTTCCTGCTCTTCTTTCTACCTGTTGTTGGAATCTCAGGGGACTAACCCTCTTCCTCTCCCTTTTCCTCTTCCGCCGCCCTTCCTCTTCCTCTCCCCTTTCTCTTCCTTCCCCTCTTCCTCTCCCCCCTTCTTCTTCCTCGCTTCCTCTTCCTCTCCCCCCTTCCTCTTCCTCCCTGCTTCCTTTTCGTCCCTGTCTTCCTCTCACCCTTCCTCTTCCTCCCTGCTTCCTCTACCATTTCCTCTTCCTCTCCCCCCTTCCTCTTCCTTCCCCTTCCCTCTTCCTCCCTGTCTTCCTCTCCCTCCCCCTTCCCTCTTCCTCCCTGTCTTCCTCTCCCCCTTCCTCTTCCTCTCTCCCCTTCCTCTTCCTCCCTGCTTCCTTTTCCTTCCCGTCTTCCTCTCCTCCCTTCCTCTTCCTCCTCGCTCCTGCAGGTGCTGTGTGAGCTCTTCCAGTCGGCCCCCCAGCGAGGGAACGTGCCCGTCTCCGGAAACATCTCCGGCTTCATCCGCAGGCTCTTCCTTCAGCTCATGCTGGAGGACGAGAAGGTCACCGTTTTCCTGCAGTCGCCTTGTCCGGTGAGTTCCACCGACTCCCCCCACCCCCCCCCCCCCCCCACCCCCCTCCTCCCTGCCGGGGCCAAGATGGCTTCCCTCTCCGTCAGGGCTCGAGGTCAGGGCCCCGGGGCGAAATGTGTCTGAAATGACAGGATGGCCTGCGGCTCCATAAGGGGGAATCCCCTCTACCCCCATCACTTCATAATCTAGCAAAGGAAATGAGGAGGGAGGGAGGGAGGCAGGTGGCTGAGCGGTTATGGAGTCAGGCTAGTAATCAGAAGGTTGTAGGTTTGATTCTTGTTTGTTGTTCAGGGGGGAATGTCTCTGTACTTGCTCTGGATGAGATCATCTGCTAACACGACTGAATGTGAATGGAAGGAAAGGAGTTCTCAGGCTTTTATCCTCAACACGTTTATAGTGTAATGAAGCCTAGCGGCCACAAGGGGGCAGAATAGCAGTAATGTGGATAAACAAAGACACACACACACACACACAGACGTGCGCGCGTCCCATCCTCACGCTCGATCTTAGCATATTGCGTTCCCCTTCCTAATGCTAACGCTCCAACTCCCACGCCTCGAATGATTGCTTGTCAAGACGAATTTAGGGAGTCGATCCAGACGCAACATTAGAGGAGAGAAATTGCTTTCATTTGTCCTCCAAGCTAATTCCCTTTGAACCTTGCCAGTCATCTCATTGTCGTCATTACTCCAGACTCGGGCCTCATCTTGAGTTTGTTAGTATTCTTCTTCCTGAATAGCTGTGTGCTGGAGGAGGGGTCAGCTCAAGGCCAAGGTGAAGGATGATCGTTCCTCGGCACGGCGGCAAAACACCCCTCCGTCATCCAAGACAGAAAGATGATCCGTTATTTTTAATTGAGATAGAGCCCTGGACATCTTTTTTTTTCTTCTTATTTTTTATATTGTTTATTATTAAATCATTTGTTATCTGCAGGCTGGATGTGAATGGTATATTATACATGGCACATTACTGCTATCTTATCTTATATGTTCGTTCACGAGCGTCAATTATTATTATTATTAACTTCTGTCAGGATCGATTTCTCACGTAAGGTTGAGCGGGAAACCTATTTCTTGCTAGGCGGGAAAAGAAACGTTAATCTCTTTTCGTACTGACTCCAACCATTTTCAAGTGATTTGGACTCTGTCACATCTTTTTAGTACAGTATATTACTGACCTTTTCAGTGCCTTAAGTGCATCAGCGTTGAGATAATAGCATCGGCACGTTGATATTTCAACATCATTTCCGTCCGATCTGTATATGGCCGGAGGAATCCTGACATTTCCTTTGTCGCGTCCGTCAAACGACTCTAAACTCTTGTGATACTACGCGCGCACACACACACACACACACACACACACACACACACACACACACACACACACACACACACACACACACACACCAGGCTCTGCTCTCTAAATCAGTGGTCCCCCAACCCTGGTCCTCAGGGCCAACTTTCCTGCATGTTTTAGATGTTTCCCTGCGCCAACATTTAAATTGATTCAAGATTCAAATGAATGGGTCGTTATCTAACTCTGAAGAATCCTGGTAACGAACATGCTTTAGAATCAGGTGTGTGGGAAGGAGGGAAACATCTAGAACATGCAGGACAGTGAGCCATGAGGACCAGGGTTGGAGACCACTGATCTAAACTACTGCAGGCATGAAGGAAAAAAGGCTGCATGAAGACCTTTTGAGCTGAGGAGTCTCTTAAGTTCCTTCAAATCAGGTAGTCAGGTGGCTGAGCGGTGAGAATGTCGGGTTAGTAAATCAGAACATCCCGGGTTCGAACCCACGGCTGTGCCAACATAGAGAGAGAGAGAGAGAGAGAGGGAGAGGGAGAGGGAGAGGGAGAGGGAGAGGGAGAGGGAGAGGGAGAGGGGGAGAGAGGGAGAGAGGGAGAGAGGGAGAGAGGGGTGTCACACTGGAGTCACATTGTAGCCCCATGTCATTTTCAGGCAAGCTTCCATGTTCAACGGGAGAGATAGACAGAGTCTCTTCTTTCGTTCTCCGTTCGCTGGTTTTTAATTTGTTGTCTTTCCAAGTGCTCTTCACTTCCCTGACATTGTCTGTAAACCGTCTTGTCTTGACTTTCAACTCTTGTGTGTCTTATCGTCTCTCTCTCCCTCCCTCCCCTCCAGCTGTACAAAGGACGCATCAACGCCACCAGTCACGTGATCCAGCACCCCATGTACGGCGCCGGACACAAATACCGCACCCTCCACCTGCCCATCTCCACCACGCTGGCCGAAGTCCTGGACCGAGTGTCAGGTAGGCCCTCCTTCCTCTGACTCCCTGTCTCCTCTTCCTCATCTTCCTCACGCGTGCATCAGAGCCGACCTGAACTTGAGGATGGCGCGTCGTGGCGTCCCTGTCGGCCCGATCGCCGTCGTCTTCGAAAAGCCGGCTTGGTCATAAGCTCCGGAACCCCCAGCATGCACAAGCACGCCACGTGGAAAAGTGTGTGTGTGTGTCTGCGTGTGTGTGTGTGTCTGCGTGTGTGTCTCCGTGTGTGTGTCTGCGTGTGTGTGTCTGCATGTGTGTGTGTCTGCGTGTGTGTGTGTCTGCGTGTGTGTGTGTCTGCGTGTGTGTGTGTCTGCGTGTGTGTGTGTCTGCGTGTGTGTCTCCGTGTGTGTGTCTGCGTGTGTGTGTGTCTGCATGTGTGTGTGTCTGCGTGTGTGTGTGTGTCTGCGTGTGTGTGTGTCTGCGTGTGTGTGTCTGCGTGCGTGTGTGTCTGTGCGTGTGTGTCTGTGTGTGTGTCTCTGTGTGTGTGTCTCTGTGTGTGTGTCTGTGTGTGTGTGTCTGTGTGTGTGTTCTACACTCCAGAGTCATCTCCCTGGCCCACACACCCCTCACTCAAGTGGGCTCTCCCAGCCCAGCTCACCACTCAAGCGTTTTATCCTCCCAGACCTGCTTCCTTTACATTTGAACAGGCAGTCATGTTTACACATCTGAGGGTAATGCTCTGTGTCCACACCTCAGAGGTGCCCAGACCCCCCCCCACCTGAGGTGCCCAGACCCCCCCCCCCGCCTGAGGTGCCCAGACCCCCCCCTGCCCAGGAGAAGGATACCAAGTGCAATACAGTGTTCCGCAGAAGCACGGATTGTTTTCATCAACAGAAAGATTAGTCATTCGTAATTCATAGCAAATATCTCTCAAATATTTATGATGTCCGGATTTCAGCATTTTCCCGCTTTTTGCCTATGGCTCATTTACGAGCAGATAAACCTGCCAGCTGCCTGGAGAGGATCGCCATGGAGCTTCTGCCGTGTCGTTAACCAGCACAGGCCTGAGGCCCATTCTAGCTTCCTGTCCTCCACAGTTCACAGGTCCCATCTCTGCCCCTCTCTTTCCTGTTTACCTCTCCAAAACACAGTACACACACACACACACACACACACACACACACTCTTTCTATACATCTCTCTGACACCCCCACTCAGGCGCCTGGAATATGCAGCAAACATCCAGTACACTTCATAGAGTGTGTGTCACCCCCACCCCCCCCTCATAAAGGTTTATCTATCTACATAATTAGCAGCGGCGGCGGCTAGCTTCCAGAGCTGTGCTGTACCTGCAGTTCACCAGCAGGGGGAGATACTGAAGCTCTCTGGAACGGACATGAGAATCAGAATCTATTTTATTCGCAATGCAGGATATACAAACACAGAATTTACTTTGGCAGGAAAGAGCAAATATATATGTAACATAATAATAGGGGTAAAACAGAATACAAAATATAGTGTAAAATACAAATTAGATACATATAAGATGAGAGTAAATGTGGGCACTGGCTGTACAGATGGGGGGGGGGGGGGGGATATAACTATAGTAAGAGAGTGTAGAGAATAATGGGTATATATAGTACAGGGGGAGGGGTGGTATATACACAGTAGTGCAAACAGTGGTGCAAAATCACAGTGGAACATTTTGAAGGTGGTGTGTGCTAAAGTAGCTTCTGCAGAGTGCAGTGGGATTCTGGGTTTGTAAACCTGGTCACACTACATCTAGCTCAGGTGTCGGCAACCCTGGTCCTAGAGAGCCACTGTCCTGAAGATTTGAGCTGTTTCCCTGCTTTAGC
Source organism: Neosalanx taihuensis (assembly GCA_030340665.1). Lineage (NCBI taxonomy): Eukaryota > Metazoa > Chordata > Actinopteri > Osmeriformes > Salangidae > Neosalanx > Neosalanx taihuensis. The sequence goes on along the minus strand of CM059293.1, from coordinate 9,426,418 downwards.
ACACCTGATTCTAATAGAGGGTAATTATGAGGCTTCCAGAGAGCTTGATAACGACCTTCATTAGAATCAGGTGTGCTGGAGCAGCACATTAGTCATTTAGCAGACGCTTTTATCCAAAGCGACTTACAAGAGGAGAGCTTTACAAAAGAGCATCGGTCACTGAGCATAGCAACGCGATAGACCCCAAACATAGCAGGCTTGTACATTATGAAACATACATTGTGAGAACTAATAAGCGCCAAGGGAAGAGCTGTAAGAGCATTCAACCGAACAAATGACAAATTTAAGGTGAGTCTCCGACGGGAGATTTGGAATTGAGTCGCAGTCCAAGGCCTGGTTCTTCTGCCCATGTTCTGGTGTGCTAACGCTGGCCAGCTGCACACCGATATCGCTGGTGATGAATGGCTCTCTTCCTGGGACCTTGAGAACAACAGATAGCAGCCCTGATGATAACCTGGATACAGCAGGCAGCCGCCCAGACCACGACGGCTAGAGGCACGCGGCATCGCCGCCGCTAATGTTCCATGCGGTGCTAAAAGCTAGCTGAGCTAAAGCTTCAGCCTTTCGATTGGGGTCCAGGGGCGTGGCTTCAGGCCTTGGGAGGGGCTTGGTTCAGACATTGGCAGGGGATGGGAGTTGAGCTGCCCAAACAACCTTTGTTACAGTTAAGTCTGCCAGGGGTCCTCTGGAAATCTTTGCTAGCGATGGCCCCCGGAATTGCTAATGTTCTATTATCTACTGCCTCAGTCCTCTTTATCTGATCTCTGAAGGGGTGGCGGAATAGATAAGCTTGATCTAACCGCTGATGGCATCTGTTAGCGCATTCATTAGGCTCGACGTCAATATTTGTTGTTCTAAAAGGCGGTGGTTTCTCAAGGGTACATGCATACGTTATGACAAATAGCATCAAGAGTTTCCTGACTGCAAACGGAGAGAAGCAGTCTCCTTTTCAGATCGACCGTCGCTTCTCCTCCTCCCTCTGTTCTTTACTTTCGCTGGAAGAAGAAAGAAAGAAAGAAGAAATTATCCCTTATTAGTCCCCTAGTGGGGAAATTTCACAGGCGCACACATATTCAACGCATTGGCTGGGAATCGAACCCCCATCGGGAATCAAACCCAGGCCTTCTGCAACATGGGAGGCAAGAATCCTACCGCTGAACCACCGGTGCTGCCCTAGCTGTGTGCCTCTAGTCTGCTGCCTCAGACCCAAGTATTGCAAGCATTGAGTTTCGATGTTTCAACGACTTAGTAACTCTCTAGAGATATGGCTGTTAGGCCTGTGTTCTGGTCCTCACTTTTACCAACTGTTCATGGAGGAGGGGATCCCTCACTGAATTGCTCCCCCCCAAGGGCTCTAACATTTCTTTTCTCCCTGGGAGTTTTCTGGGAGTTTTTCCTCGTCTTCCTTGAGGGTTTAGGTTGGTTGAAGAGCAGTTCTATGGGCGTATGTGAAGCCCTGACATTGCTTGTAAAAAAAAAAAAAAAAAAACAGACGGCTAGACAAATAAATGTTCGTTGGATTTCGCTCACGCTTCCCGCTCTCCACCCTCCCTCCCCTTTCTCCGTCTCTCTCACTTGTTGTCTCACTCCGTCTCTCCATCTCTCTCTCCGCCACAGACACCCCTAGCATCACAGCCAAGCTCATCAACGAGCAGAAGGAGGACAAGGAGAAGAAGAACCACGAGGAGAAGGAGAAGATGAAGGCCGACAGCGGATTCCAGGACAACTACAGCGTGGTGGTGGCCTCAGGTATCACAGGCTCTCCTGCTCCAGCCAATCCCTGTCAACCACCAGTCACCCTCAGCACGCTGCTGCTAACGGCTAATTAACTAGTTCATCAGCTTCAGAGCGCCAGTGGTTGAGTCCTGATATGTAGTTCAATATTTACACTAGACAAGAACAGCAGTGGATAATGAGTTATTGCGGTTAAGCTCCTTTTATTGAATGGAATCCTTCAGGGATGCAGGGAGGAAGGGGGATGTCAGACAACATTTAAATTGATTCCTAAGCAAATATTGACCCGGATCAGATTTTAGTGTGTGTTCAAAAAGTGTGTGTTTGTACACTTGAGTTATGCGTGTGTGTGTGTGTCGTTCCAGGTTTGAAGTCCCAGTCCAAGAGAGCGTTGTCCACCCCTCCCCGGCCCCCCTCCCGGAGGGGGCGCGTGATGAGCGACAAGTTGACTGCCTCCTCAGGCGTGGACCCCTCTGCCAAAACCATCAGCGTGCCTGTCTTCCATCTCTACCACAAGCTGCTCCCAGGTACCGCACTCACACCCACACCCACACACACACTGCTGTCACCCCAGCTTAGCTCTCTGGACTCCCCCTTCACTCTGTCGCACTCACACACACACACACACACACATAGACGCATACTCACACTCACACGCATACTCACATGCACACACACATACTCATGCACACACACATACACATACTCATGCACACACACATACACTCACACATATACATACACACACACTTTCTCACACACACACATACATACACACACACACATACCACCCTACTGTCTCCTCCTCCCCCATGGAAAGCCTATCGATCCAGCCAGCTTAATGAAGCTGTTACCTCTGTCTCAATCACTTCATTGAGTCGGTGTCTGTGTGTCCCTTGGCTGCACCCCAGCCAAGAGGGCCGTGACCCCAGGGTTTGAGGGCAGTCAGGAGGGCCATGACCCCAGGGTGTGAGGGCAGTCAGGAGGGCCATGACCCCAGGGTTTGAGGGCAGTCAGGAGGGCCATGACCCCAGGGTTTGAGGGCAGTCAGCAGGGCCATGACCCCAGAGTGTGAGGGCAGTCAGGAGGGCCATGACCCCAGGGTTTGAGGGCAGTCAGGAGGGCCATGACCCCAGGGTTTGAGGGCAGTCAGCAGGGCCATGACCCCAGGGTGTGAGGGCAGTCAGGAGGGCCGTGACCCCAGGGTTTGAGGGCAGTCAGGAGGGCCGTGACCCCAGGGTTTGAGGGCAGTCAGGAGGGCCATGACCCCAGGGTGTCAAGGTACACGTGCTACTCCTTCCACCCAGCCATTGGCACACCCTCAATTATTCCTGCACTAGCGCCTGACACACCGAATCAAGAACGCAAGTTAAAACAGGAATGCATATCGGCAACGCTGATGCGACCACCGAAGCTCGTCCGCGTCATCTCGGCTCGCGCCGTCACTAATATCTAGGTCACATCCTCCTTGTGTCATGTACAGTAGCCGTTACGTAGTCTGTCCCTTCCCCCCTCTCTCCCCCCTCCAGGTCAGCCTCTGCCAGCTGAGATGACGCTCGCCCAGCTGCTCACCCTCCTGTACGACCGCCGGCTCCCCCAGGGATACCGCTCCATCGACCTGACCGTCAAGCTGGGCTCCAAGGTCATCTCCGACCCCGGCCTCTCCAAGACGGACTCCTTCAAGAGGCTGCGCACGGAGAAAGGTCAGCCTCGGGGGGTCGGAACGTTAGACACGCTTTCGCATTGTTGCGATTGGAGAGAAACCCTCCACACACACACACACACACACACACACTCCCACACACACACACACTCACACACACTTCATCCTCCTCTCCAAAGGCTCATCTCTCATGTCCCTCCTGCTCTGCAGTTAGACCCCCAGGTCTGGGTGAGTGAGGCCCTGATCAGCTCTCAGCACTCCCCCCGACAGACCCATTCCACACAGGGATGGATGGCTCTCCTCCCTCCCTCCCCATCCATCCCTCTGTCTCGCCCCCCCCCCCCCCGTGCCCATCTCCTCCCACCGTAGCCAGGCAGCCGCTCTCCCTCTGGAAAGGGGGGGGAAGGGTGGGGGGGCCAGGCAGACGGAACCAGCCTTCTCCACGCTCAGGTGGTCCTTTCCACTGAGTAATGACGCCCATGTATAAAGCACGCACAAAAAATAAATACAAGTATCCATTTCCGAGACTGCCAAAATCGTTTTGTTTTGATGGGAAAGTAAAGAGGAAAGATAGAAAAATGTCTAGGTGTATGTGAGATGTATTACAAACTACTTAAAGGACTGGGCTACAGGCCTAGGGAGAGGGAGGTTCTTCTTTTAAGATGAGGTGGCTGCATCTGAATGGGTTTGGGCCTGAATTTACAGTCAAGTCTCCTCATCTCGGTCTTGTTCTTAATGGAGGTTATTCTGGGCTGGCGCACTGACATCAACAGCATTATTACGCGTCTGACTTGGAGGGAGAAGCAGCCATGCTTGATGGTTCTCTGGAGTTTGCTGGTGTATTCCGGATCCTTCTCCTACCTTTAGGCCCAGCTTGTTTCAGACATATTTCAGTTTTTTTTTTTGTGTGTGTTACTGGAGTAATATTAATCAAGATAACATGCGCTTTGAGAATGTTTGTCTTCAATCTCCATTTGTGTGTCGTGTGTTGAAGCGAGACTTATTGCTTATCCTGGTTTAGCCATTTCTTTTCCAAGACGTAGCTGCGGATGCTGAAGATGTATCCGTCTCTGTGGTGACATGTACATTTCTTTATGTCACACGTCTGTTTGACGATGTCAGCATTTGGCGAATGTGCCGACTGGGTCAAATCTTTTCAGCTGACCAACATCCCCACACGCAACACACCTCAGCAGATTCCGTCTGCAAAACAAGGGTTCACGCACTATCATTTTATACATGATCGAATAACATTCCTTCTCCTTTCATGTGGAAAATTGAGTAAAACAATGAGAATACGTTCGATAATGTATCCATTCTGCTCCTTTTCACTCATGGCTCAACCCGTCGCTACATGCCATCTCTAGGAGCGCATCGAATGTTTATTTTGTGTGTGTGGGCGTGTGCAGGGAGAGATTTGATTCTCGCCGGAGCCGTCGGCGTTCTGCTGTGTTTCTGTTCCTTAGAACATGTTCAGCTGCCGCTGGCCCAAACACAGCCATCCTATTGATGTACGTTGCAAAGCACCGCTAATAATCACCAGAACAGGGACAGTTGGCAGACGCTAGCAGCTCATTCAAACCTGCTGAAAGACCAAGTCCAAACACTTGACCGATCCAGGACAGACATTCACCGCTTTAAGTCCTGGCTGGGCTAGGCTAGGTTAGGCTGGGCTAGGCTGGGTTCGTCTAGCCTGGACAAGGCTGGTCTAGGCCGGGCTAGTCTGGGCTAGGCTCGTCTAGGCTGGACTGGACTGGACTGGGCTAGGCTAGCTTGGGCTGGGATGGTCTAGGGTGATCTGGGCTGGGCTAGGCTAGCTTGGGCTGGGATGGTCTAGGGTGATCTGGGCTGGGCTAGGCTAGCTTGGGCTGGGCTAGGCTTGACTGGCACATTGTCACACTCACTCAGCCTCTGTCCTTATTTGGCCTATCACAAACAGCAAGCCCATGCTTGGTGGCACAGCTACTAGACATTCGGCCATTTGGTTTTAGGCCTTTTCCTTTTTCCCCAGCTGCCCCCCCCCCACACACACACACACACACACTTTTCGTCTCTCTGGACGGCGCACGCATCCCGCCTTTTTTAAGCCGGTCCCGTTCGACGACCTCCGTGTCGGTTTCGAACCGTTTTCATCTCTGTCGGCGTGTCCATCTGACGGGGAAGGCTAGCGTCCTGTGTGTTCCTGAGGTAACACAAAGCCCCCCCCCGTCCCCCCCGTCTCCCGCCCCCGCCACCCCTGTCTGAAGAAAGAGGCCAGGCCTCTCTCTCTCTCTCTCTAATCTTGCCTTTAGCCCAGACACTAACCACCTGATTAGCTCAATCATTGTCTTTGTTTAACCAATTTACTTTCGTTCGTCTCCGGCTCAGGAGTTCAGATTATTAGTGAAGGGATATAGATTAGACTGTGGGAAGGAGGGATAAGAGTGCAAACGCCATGCGCCAGTAGTGCTGTTAGCTCCTCCAGTGCTACGCATTCTGCTCCAGGACAAAACGACGGATCGGGCCTCTAATTTGCCCGGGCGTATTGTGGGTGTTGAATGATACACATGACACTGTGCTTCTGGAGGAAGTGGCCCTTCAGGCTGAAATTTCCTTCTGCTTTTGGCCCCGATCCAACTGCTTTATCTGTGTTGGCTGGCTCACCTAGCCTTTTCCCCCCAGAAAGCTTCCTTCTGTTTCGGAAAACCAATCCTTCCGGAGGATTCTTTCCAGAGACCCCATTGAGGCTGTTAAATGGAGGGTAGAGCATTGACCCTCCGCTAAAAAACCTGAGAAAGAGAGAGGTGGGGTAGAGAGAGGAAGGGTTGGTGTGTGTGTGTGTGGGGGGGGGGGGATCCATTTCCCTCGTGCCACTTAGAGCTGCTACCTTCTCCATACAGGAGACAGGCTCCAGGAAGTGACCAGGCCTCATCTCTAGCCCTCACCTTCTGGAAATAGACCAGGCTTTCACATCAAAATTGTTTACCTCACCGTTTCAGCTTTGTCTCGTCGAAAAATCACCGGTAGAGATGCGTTTACCGAGGAACGCGATTTGCTCGCGAGCGCAACCGATGTTCTCGTCTCTCTCCATCTGGCCCACCGAGCTCTGCGATTGGTCGATTGGATTCACCAGGAGCCAGATGATGATAATTAGCCCCTAGCTTGTATTTGCATATGGAAATCCTAATCATAAATCCCTGGTTTCTGCTGTTTAGATATTCTTCAGGCGGCACCCTCTCCCCTTGCTGGGCCAGTGAAAGACGACCATCCCCACCTCCTTCACGTCTAATCCTGAGTCCAGACAGCGCCAGCTCTGTTAGAAACCCTATTAGTCACAACCTCTGTGGCTTTTTAATTCACCATGAGGAGAATGGGGAAAAAGGACCTTTCAGAAGAGAGAGGGAGAGAGAGAGCGAGATAAAGGAACAAGAGGGCAGTCATGAATCATCAGTTTTATTTTCTCATCGGCGAGAGATGATGTGCGGCTTGCTCGTAGATATCCCATCAATCGGCTCGAGCTTTATATCATCGTAAAACGACCCCTGCTCACTCTGGCAAAGACAAACAGTGAGCAGGGGGGGGTTCGGCTTCGGCTTCCCCCCCCTCTGTCCACCCTTTATTCCGTCAAGTCGGTCTGACTTTGTCGACGGAGACGGCCGTCCCCAAACGTGCAGAACAGGACGAGTCGTCTGTCTGCGTCCTTGACTCTCATTTTTCCTTTTTTTTTTTCTTTCTCCTCGTTTTTAATCAGCGCCCAGACTTCACTAAGACTATGGAGCCCTTTCAAGCGGAACCATTAGCAGCACATTCTTGTATCAGCACCTCTTCCATTCCAAAGGTGTCTTGTGTGGGCTATTTGTTCCCCCCCCCTCCCCCCATGCAGTCTCCACCTTCCTTCTTGGTTGCTTGAGCTTGATTAATGGGAGAGAAGCCTCTCTCTCGCCCCTTTCTCTCTCGCTCTGTCTCCCTCTCTCTTTCTCTCTGTCTCTCCCTTTCTCACTCTCTCTCCCTCTCGCTTTCTCACTCTCTCTCGCCTTCTCTCCCTCCCTCTTGCTCTTTCTCTCTCTCCATCTCTCTTGCTCGCTCTCCATCTCGCACTCTCTCTCTCTACTTTCCATGTGTCTATGAATGATGAATCTATATGAGATGATTTATCTCATGATCTGGGCTGGAGGTAAACATGGGCCTTCAGGATTTCTCCAGTGTTTGTTGTTGCCGTGTTTCTGATCTCAGGAAAATCGATTCTGCGAGATGAGTTCATCTTTAAAAAGTATTAAAACCGCTGCGCATAATGAGCTGTTCATGAGAACTTTGGAAAACTTCTGGTTTTCATTTTTGTATTCACCCTCTCTCTCTCTCTCTCTCTCTCTCTCTCTCCTTCTCTCCCCCCTCCCTCTCTCTCTCTCTCCCCTTTCTCTCTCCCTCTCTCTCTCTCCTTCTCTCTCTCTCCTTATTTCTCTCCCCCCCTCTGTCTCTCTCTCTCTGTCCTTCTCTCTCCCTCCTTCTCTCTCTCTCCTTCTCTCTCTCCCCCCTCCCTCTCTCTCTCTCTCGCTCTCTCTCTCCTTCTCTTTCTCTCTCTCCTTCTTTTTGTCCCTCCCTCCCTCTCTCTCTCTCCCTCTCTCTCTCTCTCCTTCTCTCTCTCCGCCCCCTCTTCAGTGGAACACTGTGAGATGCTGAGCAGCTGCCCCGAGGACGAGCCCATGACCCCGGGTGACGAGTGCCTGGACGCCGCCATCGACGAGTCCCTGCTGGAGACCAACCCCATCCAGTCGCCGCTGCAGGTGTTCGCTGGGATGGGCGGCCTGGCCCTCATCGCTGAGCGGCTGCCCATGCTCTACCCTGACGTCATCCAGCAGGTCAGACCAACGCCACTTCTCGTCTCCGTCCAGTTCCATGTGTGCCGGAACCAAGTGGTCCCCAACCCTGGTCCTCAGGGCCCACTGTCCCGCATGTTTTAGATCAGGGGTGTCCAATCCTGGTCCTCGAGGGCCGCTGTCCTGATGGTTTTAGATGTTTCCCTGCTCCAGCACACCTCCACAGAGCTTGATAACGATGCTTCATTAGAATCAGGTGTGCTGGAGCAGGGAAACATCTAAAACCTTCAGGACAGCGGCCCTCGAGGACCAGGATTGGACCACCCCTGTTTTAGATGTTTCCCTGCTCCAACACACCTGATCTAAATGAATAGGTCATTATGAAGCTCAGCAGAAGCCTGATTATGACCTTTTATTTGAATCAGGTGTGTTGGAGGAGGGAAACATCTAAAACATGCAGGACAGTGGGCCCTGAGGACCAGGGTCGGAGACCACTGGCGTAACCAACAAGCTAGGGCGCCACGTCAATGTTGAAAGACGGACTGTAAAAAGTCGGCCTGTTAGTTGTAGATTGTGATTGAGATTCCTCCAGTCAGGCTGACGTCAGACGCCTTAGTTCCCGCTCACCTAAACATGTCCCGTGAACGCATTTTCCACATCTTTAAATGTAGCGTGTTCATTTAGCAGACACCTTTTACCCTGAATGACATATAGCCCCTGGCGTAGTCATATTTCATCTTCTTTTGGCTCAGCAGTTTAAAGCGTTGGGCTCATGATCGGAAGGTTGTGAGTTCGATTCCCGGCTGTGGCTATGTGACGTTGTGTCCTTGGGCAAGGCACTTCACCCTACTTTGCCTCAGGAAGATTGTCACTGTACTTACTTTAAGTCGCTTTGGATAAAAGCGTCTGCTAAATGAGTATTTATTTATGTATTATTCTACCACTGAGCTATCTACTCAGTATTTTTGATCAGTTTGAACACAGAGCCAGTCACAGGGAATCCAAAATGACTTCCTAAACATTCATCTGTCAGAGTAAGAGCCTTGCTTCTCTCTCCACCGGGCCCATTGTAAGGGGTGGCGTGTCGCTAGGCTGGTCTCCTTCCGTATCGGTGCCCCCCCCCCCCCACTCCACTCCCCAGGCGCTACCTTAGGCCTCGTAAATGAAAGTAAATAGATACTTTAGCTGCTGATTGAGAGCATGCACGGTGAAATATGTTAAGACCTGCCAGGCACTAAATCTGTTATTTTTTGTTTTTTGTAATCTCCTCCCTCCTCCCCCACTTCCCTAACCTCCCCCCCCTCCCCCCCTCCCCCCCTCCCCTTTCGAATCGTTGCAGAAAATTGAGTTGTTCAGGCAGTCTCCCAGAGCCACTGGTGGCTGGCACCAGGCTCCCCACAACGGCCACCAAGTGAGACACTTTTATTACACCTCTCGCATGAACGACACCCGCACGAGGGATCTGATGTCGTTTTTTTCATCATTATTGTTATTATTAACAAACCCTCACGTTCGAAAGGTCTGTCTCGATCATTCAACGTCTGCGAACGAATGCTGTCGTTCCGCAGGTCCTGGTCCTGTCTGGGAATGATAAAAGGCTGCATGGCTAGCTTAGCTTCCAGACCGTTAGCAAACTCACTTCTCTGGGGGGGAAAGGGCAGGTGAAGCTTTTTCTGTTCAAACAGAAGCAGCCATTAGCGATGTTCATGCCTGTGGGTTAGCTAGCTGAACAGCTTGGCCTCCATTAGCTAACATTGTCCCACAGGTGTTTTACTTAAGATGTACGCTCCTCGAGAATCACGCTGCCTTTTAGTTCAGCTGAGCTTGAATTGATCGTATTGACGTTGAGTGCGGGCACGTGAGGGTTAAAGCTCACTTGTGTTCAGTTAGGTACGTCTTTTAAGAGTCAGCGTAAAATCTCAAATGAGGACATACAACAGACTTGGGCAGCAGCAGTGGTTCAGTGGTAGGAGTCTCGCCTACCATGTGCGGGGTCTGGGTTCGAATCCCGGTGGGGGTTCAATTCCCGGCCAATGCATTGAACATGAGTGCGCGTGTAAAATGTCCCCACCATACTCGGTGTCCTTTACACACCCACACCATCCTCAGTGTCCTTACACACCCACACCATCCTCGGTGTCCTTACACACCCACACCATACTCGGTGTGCTTTACACACCCACACCATCCTCAGTGTCCTTACACACCCACACCATCCTCGGTTTCCTTACACACCCACACCATCCTCGGTGTCCTTACACACCCACACCATACTCGGTGTGCTTTACACACCCACACCATCCTCGGTGTCCTTACACACCCACATCATCCTCGGTTTCCTTACACACCCACACCATCCTCGGTGTCCTTACACACCCACACCATCCTCGTGTCCTTACACACCCACACCATCCTCAGTGTCCTTACACACCCACACCATCCTCGGTGTCCTTACACACCCACACCATCCTCAGTGTCCTTACACACCCACACCATCCTCAGTGTCCTTACACACCCACACCATCCTCGGTGTCCTTACACACCCACACCATCCTCGGTTTCCTTACACACCCACACCATACTCGGTGTGCTTTACACACCCACATCATCCTCGGTTTCCTTACACACCCACACCACAATACACGATGGCATGACACTGGAAAAAGCCCCCCCACTGCGTCAGCACATTTTGTTAAGCATCGCCCCTCCCTGTCTAACCGTCTCTCCGTCCGGCCGGCCGTCTGTCCTCCGTGACCACGCCCATGTTCTAACCCCCCCTCCCCCACCCTCCACCCCACCCCCCCCTTCCAGGTGAGCGCCCCCGTGGTGCCCTCGGCCACGCAGGAGAAGCCCAAGGACAGCGACCAGTTCGAGTGGGTCACCATCGAGCAGTCGGGCGAGCTGGTGTACGAGGCGCCGGAGACCATCGCCGCCGAGCCGCCGCCCGTCAGCAAGTCCTCCGTGCAGACCATGTCGCCCATCCCCGCCCACTCGCTGGCCGCCTTCGGCCTGTTCCTCCGTCTCCCGGGTTACGCCGAGGTGCTGCTCAAGGAGAGGAAGCACGCCCAGTGCCTCCTCCGCCTCGTTCTGGGGGTGACGGACGACGGCGAAGGAAGTGAGTGTCCTGACGATGCAGATACAGGAAGGGGGGGGGGGGAGGGGGGCTTGGGCGGGGGCTTAACGTTGTGGATGAGAGCGTCTGCTGAATGTAATGTCATGATTCCAGGCAGGTCAGATGGTACACTCTGGCCAGGTCTGTTGGTCAGGACTGTTGGCCTCCGTCGAGATTCGAATCTTCCCACACACAGAAACATTTGGGCTTTGTAAATCCGCGCACACGACGCAGTTTGAAAGCCTCTTGAAGACGGACGTCACCCTCCCATATCCGCTCTAACCCCCCCCCACCACCCCCACACCCCCCTCAGACCGAGACGCTCACTGGCTTTGTCAGCCAGTCGATCTGGCCGGCGGCGCCGATCAATAAAGCCCCGTCATCAACAATACCTAGCTGTCACCTGGCCATAATGTGGCGCCGTGCATGTAACTGGCCCCCCCATCTGAAAGCTGCCCAGGGCTGCCTGCGGGGAGGGGGGGAGAAGGAGAGAGAGAGAGAGGGGGGATGAATTAAACCGCTCCATTTACAATGGAGACACGTTTGTCCGCCCCCCCCCTCCCCCCGTCTGCAGACTGCAGGTTAATGTAGGCCGTTTGGCTCGTTTCATATCGACGAGTCCTCCCTCGCCATACAAACAATCCCCCCCCCCCCCCCCCCCCGTCTGTCCGTGTTAATAACGGCGCCTCTTTTTGGGGGTGTCTCTGCGCCTGGCGTGCGTATGCATGTCAACCGTGTTCGTCTCTTGTCACCGCTGGGTTTTTCCCCCCCTGTTGTCCTTGAGATGACGTCCCCCTGCGGAGGATTGACGAGCGGGGCCGGCTGCCAGCCTGTTGGACGGCCCCGGTCATGTCAGGCTGCCCTTTTACGTGCCGTTTCATCTGGTGTCGACTGCCCTGCATCCTAGAGTACATTTATATTTGAGTCGTTCAGCAGACGCTCTTATCCAGAGCGACTTACAGCAAGTACAGGGACATTCCTCCTCTGAGGCAAGTAGGGTGAAGTGCCTTGCCCAAAGACACAACATGTTGACACAGCCGGATTTCGAACCAGGGACCTCCTCCCGACTCCCTAACCACCTGCGCCACATGGCTCCCACTCAGTACTTAATAGATGTCCTCCTCTTCTCAACCGGCCTCCATCTTTTTATCCCGGGCCATCATCCTGGGCTCGCTAACATTCATTTCCTGTCTCCAGACCTCCGTGATCCCACAATCCTCCTTGTTATCTAATGGGTTCGCGCTGCCTCTTCCTCCTCGCAGGTCACATCCTGCAGTCTCCGTCCGCTAACGTTCTTCCCACGCTGCCCTTCCACGTGCTGCGGGCGCTCTTCAGCACCACGCCCCTGACCACGGACGACGGCGTGCTGCTGCGCCGCATGGCGCTGGAGATCGGAGCCATCCACCTGATCCTGGCCTGCCTGTCAGCGCTCAGCCACCACGCGCCTCGCGTCCCCAACGCCAGTGGCAACTCTTCGGAGGTAAGGCACATTATTATTTTTCAAAAAAGATGTATGTGTATATATATATATTTTTTTTTGCAGTCAGGAATCTGGAAGGGCCAGATACATGTACATACTTTATTTTGTATTACTTTCTTTTTATTTAATCATGAATTACGGGAACTTTATTGTCATTACACAGATACAAGTACAGGGTAACGAAATACAGTTGCATTGGCTCTTCTGAAGGGGGTGGAGGGGGGGGGGTGGTGGATGCTGACTCTGTGGGCGTGTGTCGCTCTTCAGGATGGACGGCGTTGCCCTGGCGCTCGGGGGCAGATCTGTCACGTTATTAATGGGTCCCTACCTGGCAGCAGCTTTAGTCAAGGCCTCTTATGCGTGTTCCACTGAGCCCTCTGAAAAATTGGCTAATTGTTTCCTCAGAATGATAAGAGGCAGTTCTGAAAGAGAGAGATAGAATGAGGTAGAGAGAGAGAAGGAAACGGAGAGAGAGGGAGAAGGGGAGAGAGAGAAGGAAAGGGAGAGAGAGGGAGAAGGAGAGGGAGAGAGAGAGAAGGAAAGGGAGAGAGAGGGAGAAGGAGAGGGAGAGAGAGAGAAGGAAAGGGAGAGAGAGCGAAGGAAAGGGAGAGAGGGAGAAGGTGAGAGAGAGAAGGAAAGGGAGAGGGACAAGGAGAGAGAGAGAAGGAAAGGGAGAGGGAGAAGGAGAGAGAAGGAAAGGGAGAGAGAGGGGGAAAGAGAGAGAGAGAAGGAAAGGGAGAAGGAGAGAGAGAGAAGGAAAGGGACAGAGAGGGAGAAGGAGAGAGAGAGAAGGAAAGGGAGAGAGAGAGCGAAGGAAAGGGAGAGAGAGGGAGAAGGAGAGAGAGAGAAGGAAAGGGAGAGAGAGAGAGAAGGAGAGAGAGAGAAGGAAAGGGACAGAGAGGGAGAAAGAGAGAGGGAGACTCTCCTTCACCAGCCGCTGACAGAGTGAAGGGGATGGAACATCGTCCCTCAGAAGTGGCGTACTGTTTAATTGAAGTAATACGTCTCTTATTGAGCTAGCTGCTCAGCCTTCTCTGTGTTACCTGAAGGGAAAGTGCACCAGACTCTCTCCCCCCCACCCCCACCCCCTCCCCATTTGGAACCGGAACCCATCGATCACGGCGCCGATCCAGGGCGCAAGAAAAGAGCGACGTTACCGGCGCCCGGAAAACATCCGGAACAATGAAGCCTCCCGAAAGCCGTAGATTGGGGAGAGGATCCGGACGGATTCGGTCCCCAGCTTCGTATCCGTGACGCATCGACGTAGCGGGGCCGCGCTGGACGAGCGTCATGCCTTCCAACGCGGCGCCGGGTCTCGCCGAGGCGAGCCTCCCCTTCCCCCCCCCCCGCCCCTTCTCTACGGAGCGCCTCTGATTTACGCAGTTGTCAGACCTGAGGACAGATCTCGGGGGGCTGATGACTTGAACGGCGTCCGGAGCAGACAAATGCATAGTCCGTCCTCCCGTTAACTCGACCCCGCCCCCCCTCCCTCCCTCTCCAACCTTTATCTGTTAACGTATTTTTATCCGGTAGATTCACGCCCCTGGCATCAGTGATTAGCCTTGAGCCTGTGTAACGGAGGCCGGCTAGTTGCTGCTGTGCCAATAAACCTCCCTCATCTTGATCTCAAATGAAGCAGCTTTTAGCCTCCTTGTTAGAGCGTTCCCAAGTTCGAGGACCCGGGTTCAAGGCTCAGATTAAGCTGACCTGGGGGTAGGGGTCGCATGGACATTTCTATATTTACACTAAGTCATTTAGCAGATGCTCTTATCCAGAGTGACCTACAGCAAGTGCAAGGACATTCCCCACTGAGGCAGGTAGGGTGAAGTGCCTTGCCCAAGGACGCAACGTCATGTAGTCTCAGCCGGGAATCGAACTCGCAACCTTCAGATCACAAGACCAAGTGGGCAGGAGAGGGGTAGCATTGGGCAGTAGGGGCTAGCAGTGGGCCACAGTGGGCAGCAGTGGCCAGGAGAGGGGCAGCAGCGGGCCACGATGGGCAGAAGGGGGCAGCAGTGGCCAGGAGATGGGCAGCAGTGGGCAGCAGTGGGCAGCAGGGGGCAGCAGTTGGGTAGCAGTGGGCAGCAGTGGGCAGGAGGGGGGCAGCAGTGGGGCAGGAGGGGGCAGCAGTGGCCAGGAGAGGGGCAGCAGTGGGGCAGCAGGGGGCAGCAGTTGGGCAGCAGTTGGGCAGCAGTGGGGCAGCAGTGGGCAGCAGTGGAGCAGCAGTGGGGCAGCAGTGGGGCAGCAGGGGGCAGCAGTTGGGCAGCAGTGGGGCAGCAGTGGGCAGCAGTGGGGCAGCAGTGGAGCAGCAGTGGGGCAGCAGTGGGGCAGCAGTGGAGCAGCAGTGGGGCAGCAGTGGGGCAGCAGTGGGCAGCAGTGGGCAGCAGTGGGGCAGCAGTGGAGCAGCAGTGGGGCAGCAGTGGGGCAGCAGTGGAGCAGCAGTGGGGCAGCAGTGGGGCAGCAGTGGGCAGCAGTGAGGCAGCAGTGGGGCAGCAGTGGGGCAGCAGTGGGGCAGCAGTGGGGCAGCAGTGAGGCTGCAGTGGGGCAGCAGTGGGGCAGCAGTTGGGCAGCAGTGGGGCAGCAGTGGGGCAGCAGTGAGGCAGCAGTTGGGCAGCAGTGGCAGCAGTGGGGCAGCAGTGGGGCAGCAGGTGGGCAGCAGTGGGGCAGCAGTGGGGCAGCAGTGGGGCAGCAGAGGGGCAGCAGTTGGGCAGCAGTGGGGCAGCAGTGGGGCAGCAGTGGGGCAGCAGTTCGGCAGCAGGTGGGCAGCAGTGGGGCAGCAGTGGGGCAGCAGTGGGGCAGCAGTGGGGCAGCAGGTGGGCAGCAGTGGGGCAGCAGTTGCGCAGCAGTGGGGCAGCAGTTGGGCAGCAGTGGGGCAGCAGGTGGGCAGCAGTGGGGCAGCAGTGGGGCAGCAGTGGGCAGTGCCATGCTGAGTTTACCCGGGCTATCAGAGGCGTAGGCACTCAAACGCCCACAAAATCTGTCGCTCCCATTCATTCTCTGTCTCTGTGTGTGTGTGTGTGTGTGTGTACCTTCCTTGTCTTGTGTTGACTGCTCTCCATGTTCAAACTGACTGACGGTGTAAACACAAGCCTAAACGACTCTGCCATCATATCTGCCTGACCGCGACAATGACATACTGGACTTGACGCTGATCTTTGCTGACACCGAGAGGCCATCTCCGTTTGGAGAGGGAGGGAGCGGAGGGATGGGGGGGAGTTAGCGTTGCCTGCCTGCTCCGGAACGTTCTGGCAACGTTTGAGAACCCGCTGAGGAGAACGCCGCGTGTCGCTCACCCGTGTGGGCGCCGGGCTGATCCGTACAGGCGAGGCCCGCCCCGTCCGATCAGCTTCAGATGAACCCCCCTGACCACGGAGAGGCAGTCCGGGCTGCGCTCCCCCCTCTCCTCGCCCCCGCTGAGCCAAGCGAGGCACAGATCCCTCTCTCCTCCTCAACTCCCCGGTTCAAACACCCCACTGTTCCCTGAGGAAGAAAATGGATTTCCTGTGTACTTATATGAATCACTACTGAACACGCCTTCTCTGAAGACTGTTGGAACGTCATTACTGCCTGACTGTCACTATCTATGCATTCTTGTGCCCTATAAAAGAATGTCCTCTCGCCTTCAGATGAGAGAGAGACGTGATTGAGCCTTGTTCTGTCTTCATATTGTTGTCAGAGGTCTGGTCATTTCTCTCCCAATCTGCAGGTTGTTAAATACTTATTTAATCCAGAACTCAACTGAACTGTCACTCCGTTTACGAAGAGACGGACAAAACACTTTCTTCATCGTCCCCTTCCATCACTTCTCAGTGCACCTCCTTGCTTAAAGGAGAGAGCTTTACAAAAGAGCATCGGTCACTAAGCATAGCAACGTGATGGACCCCAAACATAGCGGGTTTATAGATTATGATTTATATGCTTAAATGACTTCCAACAAACGCGAGACGCTTCGTTCCGGGGCAATCGTTCCGGGGCAATCGTTCTTTGACTTCCGGGCGTTCGTTCCTCACCCGTCATCGGATTTTTTTGGGGGGCCATTTAGTTAACGTGCATCAGGGTTAGCCTGGTATAGACTGGTCAAGCGTGTCTTTAAACCAATCACGTTGTCCGGGGGGACGACCAACCTGTTTCTCGTTCCGAGGCTGGTATTGCATCACTACGATCGAGCTTCCTTCTTGCGAGTCTTCTCGTTCCTGGCTCGAGCGGTTCAGGACTGTCTCTGGGGGGGGTCGTCTCTCTCTCACCCCCCATCTCTCTCTCTCTCTCCCCCCAGCCTCAAGCCTCCAGCGGGCACGGCGGGGGCACCAGTGAGGAGCAGCAGCTGTACTGGGCCAAGGGCACGGGCTTCGGGACGGGATCCACGGCGTCCGGCTGGGATGTGGAACAGGCCCTCACCAAACAGCGTCTGGAGGAGGAGCACGTCACCTGCCTGTTACAGGTCAGTCCCACCCCCCACCTCACCCCGCGCCCCCTGGTCCCCTCTGGCCTGCCCCCCCCCCCCCCCCACACACACACATCACGAGGCCTCCACACACTGCATCCTCAAAACCCCAGAACCGCATTCGTTCTTCCACGCTACTGAACGCGCTGTAGAAACGGGTTTGGACGATTCAAAGATGGCCGTGCCTGAAGCATCCCTGTGTGTCTCAGGTGCTGGCCAGCTACATCAACCCAGCGGGCTGTGGGGGGGCCCACGGGGAGGCCCCCCTGGGGGAGAGCAGCAGCCCCAACAGCAGCGCCCTGCCCTCCGTGCTCCAGGAGCTGCTCAGCCAATCCTGCCTCATCCCAGCCATGTCCTCGTACCTGCGCAATGACTCAGGTAAGGCCACGCCCCCTTTCTCTGGATTGGCTGCTGCCTGGCTAAAGGAGCGAATGGAAGAAGATTTCTAATGGGGAGTTTGGTTTTTGCGCCACAGTGTTTGGTGCCCTTAACAGAGTTGTCGTTAAAGATGGCCGCCCCCTCCCCCCTCACCAGAGCAGGGTGTGTTGAGGGTGTCTGCGCTGGTTTGAATGGCCCTGCTGTATATATTAGCGAGGCTACTTGATGGAACACATTTTGAGGGTGGACCTAAAGTGTGTGAGTGTGTGTATGTATATGCGTCCACCTTTGTGTGTGTGTGTGTGTGTGTGTATGCGTGCACCTGTGTGTGTGTGTGTATGCATGCACCTGTGTGTGTGTATGCGTGCACCTGTGTGTGTGTGTGTGTATGCGTGCGTATGCATGCACCTGTGTGTGTGTGTGTATGCGTGCACCTGTGTGTGTGTGTGTATGCGTGCACCTGTGTGTGTGTATGCGTGCACCTGTGTGTGTGTGTGTGTGTGTGATTGTTGCCAGCAGATGGAGCTCTTCTCTGCTCCAGCCCAGCCGTCAACAGGGGCCGGCCTGTTCACTGTCCAGCTCAATAAACTTCCAGCTATTTCAATTACACCCAGCGCCTCTTTGAAGCATCCCCCCCCCCCCCCTCATCTCCTCGCGCACACGGGCGCCTCGACGACTCATCTGATTCGTGGAGTCGTTAGTTGTGACTTAGTTTGCTGGTAATTATTGAGCTGCAAATTGGATTAAATGTTATTATTTTCGCCCAAGATAGAAGCGCGTCCCCTTTGTTCGATAAGAACCCCTTCTCCCTGCCAAACGAATCCCTTTACGATGAGCTTTTTCCCCAAAACGGCTCGTGATGATAATCGCCCGAGGGGCTTGTTTTACCGGGAACTCGATGGCGCCCATCCCTGTGCTTTTTTTGACAGCGAATCGACGGTGAGGGGGTCACAACGAGCCGGATGTTTGTGCAGTGTGCACCTTGGCAGTGTGTCCAGGTGTTATTTCAACCCAGGCTGCGATAGATTAGATTTCACTTTATTGTCATTACACAGGTACAAGTACAGGGTAATGAAATACAGTTAGCATCCAACCAGAAGTGCAAAACAGTTAAGCAGAATATAGCAGTTAGTATAAGCAGAATATACAGAGTATGGACAGGGTGTTAATGTGATTTGGCAGCAACAAGTATACAGCTTGTACAGTATTGTACAAAATGCCACAGCACCTTTACAGAGTTTACAGTGTTGGATGTACAGAATGTGCAAAATGGTACTATATGCAGATGTGCAAAAATGATACAGATAGTGCAAATATAGGGAGATGATACAGAAATGATACAGATAGTGCAAAAATAGGGAGATGATGCAGAAATGATACAGATAGTGCAAAAATAGGGAGATGATGCAGAAATGATACAGATACAGGGCGGGTGTTAGCGCAGGGTGGAGTTCAAAAGTGATAGGGGAAGCCCACCTCTCTGAGGTGATGTCATATCTGCTCCCCCCAGTATGAGGATCCTTGTTCCCTGGTCCGGCAGTGATCTTCCACCTGAGCCGCTGTACTTAGAGTCCAGGGTCAGTCCATGGCTGTAGTTCAAAGGTGCCTGATGGGAACTCCAGCTGGTTATTAGTGTTTTCACCTCTGGGGGGGGAGGGAGATCTTCAGTGCGTTCAGCTCTTCACCACAGGTCAGGGTCTCTCTCCAGCCTCCTTGCTGGGAAAGCTGTGTGGGGCCCTGAAAGATGTGGGCAAAGGTACGTGAAATGGGGGGGTCTTTGGAGTTCAGCTGGTAGATTTTGTCCCCCTCCCCAGTTGTGTGGTTTCAGTCGTGTTTTCAGGGTCTTGCTCTGCGCGGAAAAGGAAAATGGCCGCCGCCTCTGACGATACACTTCATAAACTCCTGGTGTAAATGCGCCAGACTCTGTAATGCAAGGCTGTAAATATGAACGTTGCTAATGACTGTACAAATCCTCTAGTTGTCCATGCGCACTGCTCGTATTTTCTCAGCTGTGCGTGCGTGCGTGTGTATGTGTGTGTGTGTGTGTGTGTGTGTGCGCGTGTGCGCGTGCTGGGGTGGTTGCATTAATGGGTAATGCATGATTTAATAACAGCAGATAAAGAGATGAGCATTGTAATTGCTCGTCATTATCTGGTGAATGCCTCGCTGTAAATGCACACGGTAGCGCGTCTTTAGCGTGGTTGCGTGAGCGCAGGCACGCACACCCTGCACCACGTGCTAACAGGCAGCAGGTTTTAGATCCTATATAACTCAATAAAGAAGATTTCATACTCGTGGCCCAGTTTTTAACGATGATACATTTGCTACTAAAACAGCAAACTGGTGCCATCTCGACCACCAGTAGTTTTTTTTTATTTTTTATAAATAAATAAATAGTCATTTAGCAGATGCTATTATCCAGAGGGACTTACAGTAAGTACAGGGACATTCCCCCTGAGGCAAGTAGGGTGAAGTGCCTTGCCCAAGAACACAATATCACAGTCACAGCCGGGAATCGAACTCACAACCTTCCAATCAAGAGGCCAATGCCTTAACCTGCTGAGACAGTTTTCCCCCTGCTTTCTTAAACTACTGTGGACAGTGAAGTCTTTGGCAGAGAATAAGATGACATTGGAGAGTTCAGACCACAAGGCAGACCACAGTCAGACCACAAGGCAGACCACAGTCAGACCACAAGGCAGACCACAGTCAGACCACAAGGCAGACCACAGTCAGACCACAAGGCAGACCACAGGCAGACTACAGGCAGACCACAAGGCAGACCACAGACAGACCACAGGCAGACCACAAGGCAGACCACAGACAGACCACAGTCAGACCACAGGCAGACCACAGGCAGACCACAGTCAGACCACAAGGCAGACCACAGGCAGACTACAGGCAGACCACAAGGCAGACCACAGACAGACCACAGTCAGACCACAAGGCAGACCACAGGCAGACCACAGTCAGACCACAAGGCAGACCACAGGCAGACTACAGGCAGACTACAGGCAGACCACAAGGCAGACCACAGGCAGACTACAGGCAGACCACAAGGCAGACTACAGACAGACCACAGACAGACCACAAAGCAGACCACAGTCAGACCACAAGGCAAACCATAGGCAGACTACAGGCAGACCACAAGGCAGACCACAGACAGACCACAGGCAGACCACAAAGCAGACCACAGACAGACCACAGGCAGACCACAAAGCAGACCACAATCAGACCACAAGGCAGACCACAGGCAGACTACAGTCAGACCACAGACAGACCACAGGCAGACTGCTGGCAGACCACAGGCAGACTGCTGGCAGACCACAGTCAGACCACAGACAGACCACAGGCAGACTGCTGGCAGACCACAGGCAGACCACAGGCAGACTGCTGGCAGACCACAGGACGAGAGCTTTAGCCCGCAAGCTGCTAGCTGTCGATACATGTCATGGGGGTTGAGGGGCTCGGGGAAGGAGAAGGGGGGGGTGGGCTCTAATGAAAAACCTAAGAGCTCTCACTAGCTGTGTCTCTCTTTAATAACGCTCCGTGCCCTGAGAGATACGAGGGTGGGGGTGGGGGTTAGGTGGGAGCCTATCCCACCCAAAACACATTAAGAGCAACTGGGGAGAGAGGGGAGGTCCAGGGACAAGCAAGTAGATAAATGAGTGTGTGTGTGTGTGTCTCAGAGGACCGCTTGGTCTCCTGGAGGAGAGCGGTATAATGGTGACACGGGAGGGGAACTGTCTTGTCTCACGGGCTGGTTTCGCCCGCTTTGCGAATAAGAGCAGCGGCCACGTGAAGCCATCATTCATGGCTTTTGCAAGCGTCCGCTTTGGAAGTCGCTGGCTAATCTGTGGCCCAGCTTTATGGAGAGTTCTGGAAGGAGGAACTAGATTGACCCCTGACCACCCCCCCACCCTCGTCCCCAGACTGCCACAGTCACATGCAGTCAGCCTAATCAGGGACTGGCAGCTGTACAGGCTCCTCCTGTCTCACCTTTCCTCCCCCCCACTCTCCTGTCCTTAGGCCTTCCTCTTCTCTCTCTCTCACACACACACACACACACACACTCCCCCTCCAGCAGTATTCGTCAGAAGCGGACCCCACAAGGTGAATGCTAAACGAGCCGATTCAACCACAGTTATTAGCATTCACACCTCTTTCAATTTGCATCACGCAATCCCCCCCCCCCCCCCCCCCCGCCCCGTCACCTCACACCCACCCCCCCCACACCTGTGAAAG
The DNA here is from genome assembly GCA_030340665.1 of Neosalanx taihuensis. NCBI lineage: Eukaryota > Metazoa > Chordata > Actinopteri > Osmeriformes > Salangidae > Neosalanx > Neosalanx taihuensis. Next base: position 9,404,572 of record CM059293.1, on the reverse strand, counting down.
TTTAGCCGAGGTTCCGGTTCAAGCGGTTGATTGGGCGCTGACGGCCGGGGGGCGGGGGGGGGGGGGGGGGGGGGGGGCGGGGAGGTGCGCCGGCTTCAGCGCAGGGGATTGGCTGCGTTGGACTGCGACCGGCCCCCTCTAGATCCGGAGCGCTTGTCTGTCTGCGGGACTCGGAAGGGACACCCGGTTCTTCAAGCGACTGGGCTAGTCTCTCCATCGCTCTTTGATGTGATGGAAAGAGAAGGAACTGGAAGTAATGGATGAGATCATCTTGAATCTTATGCCCTGTGCGTGTGTGCGTGTGTGCGTTTTTACCGAAGTACCCAACAGCATCTGATGGAGTGTGATTGATTACCTGGTAGGGTTTGTAGCGTTGAATGATCTGTGCCGCTGATTACCAATAACGTTCACTTCTCAAGCGCCTTCGTTGTCTTCATTGTCCTGGGGCCTATTGATTCACACATTCGCTCAAAACACACACACACGCACACGCACGTAAACCAAAGCCAGCCCTGACGCCAGCCTTAAGGACCTGACGCAGGTAAAGACCCCGTCTGAGACTCTCAACAGGGGAGGTGAAGCCTTCCTAGGTGTGCATTCTCTCTCTTTCTCTCTCTCTTCCTCTTATTTCTCTCTGTCACTCTTTCTCTCTCACTCTTTCTCTCGCTCTTTCTCTGTCACCCTTTCTTTCACTTTTTCTCTCTCGCTCTTTCTCGTTCGCGCTTTTTCTTTATCTTTCTTCCTCTCTCTTTCTTCACACTTTCTCTTTCTTTCTTGCTCTCTGTCATTGTCTCTCTCGCTCTCTCTGTTGACTTCAAGGCACGCGAGACAGGAATTATTTTCCTCCGTGTTGCGGGGGACCGTGTCCACACTGTTGTCCAAGCGGAGCACGTCCTCTGAATCCCAGGCCGGGTCCTCAGATGAGGGCTGTTGGTGTGGCGCGTGTGGACACCTTCTGCTGGAGGGGCTGTAGTCATCTTACCACACCCATGTACGATCCTTTAAGCCGACACCATGTTATACCTCTACGCCTCAAAATGTGCTGGTTTGGTTGCCCACACGTGAGCACACACACACACACACACACACACATGCTTGGATGGTAACAGATAAGACCGTTCTTTTACTTCGATATATTCTCATTTTATTGATCAAATTGTCCCTATTGCACAGTTACATCTAGAATTGAGTTATATATTTAACCCCCCCCCCCCCCCAAAAAAAAACATTTGGATGTTGATACAGAAACAGGAATCCCTTAACACTACCCTGAAAACAAGGTGAACTAAATACATCAACAAGAGACTGAAAGGCCCCCATCAAACTGAGGGTGGAAAGAGATGCAGAAAGAAACAGAAATTTGAGTTTCAGGTCTTTTTTACATTTTCAAGTCCAATGTACAGAATGGAGATTTGCATGACCCCGGAAACTTCCCCTCATTTTTTTTTTGTTCTTCTTCCCTTTTTATAAAAAATATCACTTCCTTTTCGTTCTCATCAGCAGTTCTTTATTGCGTACCCCTGCCCCGCCCCTTCCCCCCAATCTCCACTTTGACTCAAACAGGGCCTCGCTTTATTAGAAATCTCGGTCTCTTGTCGGCAGTCCTTCGAAACTTTCCACGCATTCCAGTTCATAAAGAGCGAGAGTGTGAGAGGAGCCGAGTATGGAGCGTTATCGCCGTTTCGGTCGCTTTCGGATTTCAAGCGGGGGGGGGGGGAGTGTGTGTGGCTTCGTGTGATAAGCCAGGGCACTTGGCACCGTGCAGTACATCACAGCTTCTCCCCGGCCATGTTGCCAAGGAAACCTACACCTTGACGCTGGGGCCCGAAGCCGTAAAATCCCCCGCCCCTGAAGATTATTGATCGGCGTCTGCCGCACGCTCTTCTGGAAATACTTCCCGCCGTTGAGCGCGTGCACCATCGCCACGTCCCCTGCAGTCTTTCGCTGTTCGTCCCCCTGCCTCTGCCCAGCCATTATATTCCATTTCAAATCGATTTTCCTTCACGCGAACGGGTCAGTGGCGCTCATTGGATATTTGGTCCCTTTAGGGGGGCCTGCAGTGGCTCTCCGCTAGCCCAGGGGCTGTGCACCCGGGCTGGGCCTCGTCCGGTCTTTAGAAGCCCCTCTTGGGGCTTGGATCCAGCCTAGCCATGTTCCCTGGGTCTGTGGCCAACGGCCCTCTGTTATCTACCAGGCTCCTGGCTGTGGCCCGACAACATGGGCGCCTCGGCCTTATCGTCCACATTCTTCCTTGACGTGTGAAATTTCTGCATGTCCAACTCCCCAACCACGGGAAGACGGTCTCCTGCGATACTATCGTCCCATTCAACGATGTCCCTCGTCCTGGCTCTTGACCCCAACCGATTCGGTAATGTCCGCTTCAGATCCTGGGTTCGACCGGCCCTCTCCTGGCCCCCCCCGGGCTCCCTTCAGAGGGTGGTGTAGATGTACACGAACACGATGACGAAGAGGTTGAGGAAGGTGCCGATGATGCCCAGCAGGGCCAGGATGGACTCCTCCTGCTCCTCCTTGCCCTCCAGCGCCCGCACCTCCTCAATGGTGATGACGGTGGTCCCCATGTCGGCCACGTGCTCCCAAGACGACGCTGCTGCTGCTGCTGCTGCTGCTTATCTAGAGGAGAAAGAAAGCCCATGTGACTTGTTGGCACCCACACACGCACCCTAATAGAGGCTGGCTGAAGATGCTCGCAAAGGTCTAGAAAACTCCAGACAGAGAGCTGGATTGGAGCAAGGCTTTGAAAGGCTCCACACTACAGCTTATACCCAGTCTCCTCCTCCTTCGTTCCCCATAAGAACAAGCCCCCCCCCAACCCCCAACCCCCCCACAAGCCTCAAGGAAGATCGATGGCACTTTTGAAAGGAAACAATAGCTGCGCGGAGCACAATGGAGATTAGTCTGCCAACGCCAGTGTTTACGACCCGCCACCGCCTGAGCTACACCATCGCCCACCACAACAAACACAACAGGTGGTTCGCTCCCCCCCCCCCCCCCCCCCCCCCCATCGGCCCAGCCACGATGGATCCACCCAACTCGTAAAGCTCAATGACATTGGCCTACGTCAAAACAAGCGTGATTCAATGCGCCCGTTTCAAACCCACCAACGACCGCGGCGGCGGCAGACCCCAGACCCTTTTCTCATTTTGAAGGCACTTAATCACCCACCCCCCCCCCCCTTTCCCATTACCACTCAAGGGAAATAACCGTAGCTACGTGAACGTTCCACGGTACCGTTTAGCGCGAGATAGCTACGCAAGATGAAACAGCGCCCCCCCCACCCCACCCCCCAACACACACACACACTCTGTCTCATCAGAAGATAGGGAGAAGGCAGGATGGTAAGGGTGAAGGGGGGTGGGGGGGGGGGGGGGGAGTGGCTTACCCTTGCGAGGCGCGCGACAACATCCAGCATGCTTTGACGATCCTCAGCGTGGTGGCCTGGCCTCGCCGGGGGAGTGCTGCAGCGTCGGGAGGCACGGAGGCACCGGGAGCTTGTCGCGTCGCTGAAATTCTCCGAGCCGCCGTCGCAAAACAGGCAGGGTTTATAGTGAGAAGGAAATCCCACCACCACCCCTCACCCCCTTCCCCCCCACCCCCCCACCCCCCCAAAAAAAGAAGCCCCTCGAGCCCCTGAACGTGCTTCAGTGCACGGCGGCGCTGTGTTCGCTAGCTCCGCGTGGGGGTGGGGGGGGGGGGCGGGGGGGGACAGGGCAAAAAAAAAATCCTCTCCGTCTCCTCTGCTACTCCAGACCCTGTGCTTTGTTGCCAGTCAGTTTAAACTGGTTTTCCTGGAGTCTTCAAAGTCATTCAGGGGGGAAAAAAAGAAGAAAGAAAGAATACAAAAATCTTCTTGTCAAAATGTTTTCTCGGATTTTGAACAGTCAAGAGTCCTCCATTCAAGGGGTAAGGAGACGCGCTCTCCCCTTACACTCCCCCTCCCTCCAGACGCCTCTCTCCATCCTCACACCTCTCTCTCTCGCTCTCTCTCTCTTGCTTTCTTTCCTTCCCCTAAACACCACCTTCTCCCCCCCCTCCCCTCTCTTGTTTTCCTCCTCCTGCCTTATGTTTGAGAATCTCCGTGGCTCTGAGCGAGCATCCAGTCTCTCTGAAACATACACGCCCCCCACAACGCACTCCTCTTACCCCTCTCTTTCCCGCCCCCCTCCTCCTCCTCCTCGGGGGAGAAGCGCAATTAGTGCTCTTCAGAGGCGTCTCTCTCTCGTCTCCCGCTGAACCCCGGAGCCACAACAGCGCATGGTTCACTTTCCAGAAGACGCGAGAGCGGCAGCAGAGAGCGCTAGTTCCCCCGCCCCTCCTCCGAGCTCCTCTCGGCTCTAGAAGAATCCACGGATCCTGGCCGCCGGAGATCCAGCCAGATGGCAGTGGGGGTATTCCAGAGAGGCAGCAGCAGAGTCCCAGGTAGCCGGATGGAGAGCCCGAGCGGCAGCCCCTCACCGCGGCCGGACAGGTCTACACCTGCAGCCGGGCGGCAGTTTGGTCGTGGCGGGTCCCCAGCGCGAGCCAGTTGCCCTGGGAGAGCCGTGCATTGCATAACCAAGCGGAGCGCGGGAAGAGAGCGAGGGGAGTCTGTTTCCCGATGGCTGTGGAAATGGCAGGGAGAATGAGAGGGAGAGAGAGAGAGAGAGAGAGAGAGAGAGAGAGGGAGGAGGGAAGGTGAAGGGAGGAGGGGGGGGGGCGTTCGCGCTCGCTGCCGTCTCCTTGTCTGCGTGCGGCGGGGGCTGGAGGAAAGAACGCACGCACACAACGCTGCAGCTCTCGCCACTAAACACCCTCCACGCACACACACACACACACACACACACAAAGAGGGGGGAGTTTGTTTAGAAAGCAATAGGAAGAAGGAAAAGAGGGGAGGGGATGAGGCACTGTGGCAGAAGAATACCCCCCCGTATCGCTCGGTCTCTCCTTCTGTCGGGCTCCGCTGGACTCGAAAACCTGCGACGAGAGAGAGAGAAAGGAGATCAACAAGAGGGGGGGGAGGGGACCGGAGAGGAGGTGGCATGGATACGAGGAAGGGGTTTGGGGACGCTTGGGGGGGGGGGGGGGGGGGGGGGGGGGGGGGGGGGAGGAGCATCTGGGGGTTCAGGGGTCTTTGCTTGCACAGCCGGAGAGGCAACAGCACGATCAGTTCTCGTTACCGTTCTAACCCTGAACGTTTCAGATACCAGGAAGCTTTTAGTGTCTTTGTTTATCGCACACAACAAGGTGGACTGGTCTGATCTTTGGAGTCACATCACTCACGATGAAAGGATTTCATTCGTCATTTTTCAATGCGTTGAATCCTTTTTTTTTTTCCTCCCCGTTTTTCCGTCCCGCTTGTCCAAAATCGATGACCCTCTTCCCCCCCCCCCCCCCCCCCCCCCCACCCCCCCACCACCGCACACTCGCTCACTTAAAAAAAACGGACTGGGACGAATCTTGAAATGCGTCATCGCTACTTGCGCGAGTGTCGCGCTACTCTTAAAACACGGTCGACCAACGGCGCCGGCCGCGAGCGCCGGGATCTGAAGCCGTGCGACGGCGCATGCGGGAAGGCGACGGGCGGAAGGGGGCTCGTGCCTTCAGAAGGCTGCTGGAAATGTGTGTCAAACCTGGGTATGATCCGGTCAGCTGGAGTCCCCACAGCACAGTGACTCACTGACGTGCAAGGACGAGAGAGGTGGTGGTGGTTAAAGGGGGAGGGAGAGAATACGGAGTAGGCTTCTCTTTTTTCCTTTCTTCCTCTTCCCTCCTTCCTTCCTCCTTTCCTCCTTCTTACTTCCTTACTCCTTCCTTCCTTCCTCCTTCCTTTATTCCTCCTTCCTTCTTTCCTTCTTTCCTCCTTTCCTCTTTCCTTCTTTCCTTCTTTACTTCCTTCCCTCCTTCCTTCCTCATTCCTTCCTTCTTTCCTCCTTCCTTCTTTCCTCCTTCCTTCCTCCCTCCTTCCTTCCTTCCTTCCTTCCTTCCTTCCTTCCTTCCTTCCTTCCTTCCTTCCTTCCTTCCTTCCTCTTTCCTTTCCATCCCAGCCAATATTTCACATGTTCTCCAGTCATTCAGACTTGTTTACGTTCCAGCCGATGCTGACGTCAGATGGCCTCACATGAGTGGTCTTAACAGGACCGCCCCCTCCCTTATCTTCTGCTGCCACCTCCTCTTCATCTTCCTCTTAAGCCCAAGATCGATTATTTATTGTTTTAATGTCGGTCGTAACACTGACCTCAGCCAATATAGCAGTGTCGCCCAAGCCCAGGAGGTCAATAAAACAGTGGGCTGTGACCCACGTGTGCACACACACACACACACACACACACAAACACACTCACACTCCTCATTTCATTGGCCCAGGGCTCAACTTACTGGAGATCAGAGAAGGAGGCTGGGGGGTTCGAGGGGGACCCCCGATGACCCCTCAGCTAGCTGGGGGCGAGGCCAGCCTCCTGGTGGTCACAAATTCAGCTGGGTGCCTGGGGTCACAATCGTTCCGCCCCTAGCCTCCGATGTGAATGGGCCGGTTCTAAACCACGGAAGTGGGTTCTAGACTACTTGGCGGGTTTGTTATTGACCAGTGGCTCCGAACTAGCGGGTCCATTTCCCACACAGCTTCTCCCCATCCACAACCAGGTCAATACTAACCTGGTTTCAAAACCTCTTCTCTTGTTCCCTGAAATGCCAAACAGTAGACGCTTTATTGAGACCACTGGATGTTGTCTCCTGTTGTCTCGACAGCTTTGTTACAAAGGCCTGCGAGTCATTTTCCATGTCATTACCTGGCCATTACTAATCATTACAGCGTCCTACAAACCAAACGTTTATTGGCAGGCTTCACTGTACTGATGTTTCGTGAATGGTGAATTTTGTATGCGAAAGCCGTCCAAAGGAATTATTGAGTTGACTACATTCCATCCATGAATTCAGATCCTCCTGTTCATAGGAACCGATACTGAGATAAAGATAAATGTTATTGTCTCCGAAATGGAGATTTATCTTGGACTTCCAGGCTGAACTTAATAGAATCAGTGTAGTTGCACCTGATGCACACTATGCTTCATACATGTATAAGTAGTAAATGCGTTAAAATCACGTACAAAGTTCTTAGCCAGAGTATTACTTCACGGAATGAAAGTCATGAAATTGACCACCAACCTACGACACCTATGACAGAATGGTCATCTCACCACTTGGTAGAGAGTCTAAGTTCCTTCCTGGTCCGGTGGTAGAAGTGGGGAGTCGCGTGGCTCAGCGGTTAAGGTGTTGGCCTAGTCATCGGAAGGTCGTGAGTTCGATTCCCGGCTGTGGCTACATGACGTTGTGTCCTTGGGCAAGGCACTTCACCCTACTTGCCTCAGGGGGAATGTCCCTGTACTTACTGTAAGTCGCTCTGGATAATAGCATCTGCTAAATGACTCAGTGTAAATGTCGAAGGATCCACATGATCACTTATTGTAGGACAAGTGATCTAGGGTTTCATGACTGACAACAACCTTCCTTCAATTGAAAACCCATTCCTATTGGATCATAAATGCACTAAAAACACCCCAAAGGTGTCTAAACGAGTTTCCTGCCTCACGCTCGTTCTCTCCCCACAAACACCCACACACCAATCACAATAAACGGGAGGAAATTACAGGGAAGGGCAATTAAAGGTAATTATCAGCGGTGCTAATTCCACAGCAGCTCCCCCCACATGGCAGCCTGCCTTCATTACACACAGGTCCTGTCCCTGGAGACGGACACTAATCACACACGGCAGACAGATGAAGCGAATTCCCCCGTGTTTTGGATTCGTACAAGTCAGCAGACGCTCTGGTTGTAATGTGTTTGGTCAAACTCTTTAGCTAGAACCATTTTGTGAAATCAATTTGCCCGTCAAAAGGTGACAAACAGGTGATGGTTTTAATATGAACAGGTTACCTGTATGGTCGTGACAGAAACCGATTTGCTTTGTTGTTAAGATGGTCTTGAGCAACACAGTATGTAGAGATATAAAGAAGAATTCAGCCAGTAAAACCCCTTTGTGGGGAAATTAGTTGTTGGCCAACTGACTGTTGACATTTGTCTTTCACTCCTGTATGGAGCCCTGCCTGTCCTGTCTGGGGCTGCTAGCTGTCTCTTGCTAGCTGTTCCTTGCTAGCTGTTCCTCGCTAACTGTCTCTTGCTAGCCGTCCCTTGCTAGCTGTTCCTTGCTAGCCGTCCTTGCTAGCCGTCCCTTGCTAGCCGTCCCTTGCTAGCGTCCCTTGCTAGCCGTCCCTTGCTAGCCGTCCCTTGCTAGCTGTCCCTTGCTAGATGTCCCTTGCTAGCTGTTCCTTGCTAGCTGTCCCTTGCTAGATGTCCCTTGCTAGCTGTTCCTTGCTAGCCGTCCCTTGCTAGCTGTCCCTTGCTAGATGTCCCTTGCTAGCGTCCCTTGCTAGCCGTCCCTTGCTAGCCGTCCCTTGCTAGCCGTCCCTTGCTAGCGTCCCTTGCTAGCCGTCCCTTGCTAGATGTCCCTTGCTAGCCGTCCCTTGCTAGCTGTCCCTTGCTAGCCGTACCTTGCTAGCTGTCCCTTGCTAGCTCTCTCTCTCTCTTTGGGAACTTGGGCCTTGTTGAAATGATTCTTCCACTTTCCTGTTTATTTCTTGGATCCTCCAGCCATGTTTTTAATTGTTGTTTTCATAATTTGATCCGAGTCCAAGCATAAACCTGGCCTAGTTCCAACAGGAAATCTATCTTACACTGCATCTCTCTTTCTTTTCTACCCCCCCCCCCCCCCTTCTCCCTACGGTCGGTGCGGTCGTACAGCTTCGATCTTGACACTCGGGGGTTTCTCCCAACAGGTGCCCTTTTCAGAAGCCCCCCGCTGCTCGCTGTGTGCGAAGGGCTGCTCGTGGCCCTCTGCCGCTCACTGCCGAGAACACCACATGTCAGTGTGCTGGTCAGCTCTAATGACCAGGAGCTTCTCTCTGGGGTCAGCAGCTCATTTGGATAGATGGGTGAATCATTACAGGGCCCGTCTGTAAGGGGGTGGGGGGGTGGGGGTGGGGGGGTTGTGGTGCGGGTCGCGTAGGTAATTGTGTAAGAAAAAAAAATGGAATAGCTGTTGTTTTTCCGTCGTCAGTGGACAGGTTTAATTGGTTTCCTAGCCTCCTCCCTTCCCCAAAATATTATCGTTATTCCTAATGATTATATTTGGATATCTGGGCCTTCCTCTCGTTGACGTCCGTTGTTGAAGATGGTTACCTGAGAGGTGAATGGAATCTATTTTCCCTTCCCTGATTCTAATTCCATGTCCAATCCTTATTTCCACACCAGAGTAATGGCCCCAGGAGACATGAAGTGAACATAAATATGACTGTGTATGGAAATACAGACAATAAAGGTGTGATTGCCATGCTAACAAGCGTCATAATGACTGAGTGTGGAGAAGACATACCCAGAGAGTAATGATACCACAGGGACCAGGAGGAGGTCAATACATTTTGAACTCCTCCTGTTGAAGATTTTATTAGCAATTCCAACAAAGGAAAATTACCACAATCAAACTGGTTACGTAAGCAGGTTTCCCTTTATGCTTTTCGGGGGGGGTGTCCATTTCACTTCTATGACATAAAAGTAATGTGTAAGTCATTACCAGATCATTTTTGTTGTGTCAGCATCATTAGGCCCACATATTAGCCATTGGCCAGTCTAATTGCCATGAATTATTTATATATATATAGCAGAGTCCTGTATGTTTTGCATACAATGATTTTAATTCAGTGGATTAATTATCTAAATGAGTTAAATGTCTGGTACGTGTAAACCTTAAGGTATGCTTTTGATTTCTGGAATGTTCTGTCCAAAATGGAAGCATCGTCAGCCAGACTATTTGCATTTGTCTTCACTGTTCAACACGGTTACGTGAAGAGCGCTGAAACTTTCAGCAGCGCTCGCGTCCGCTCGTTTACCCCCCAGCTGTGTGTTTCCTGTGAGTGGAGGATTCTGTTTGCCCTGGCCTCCTAGCACATCACCATCCTGAGCAGTGACACAGGGTGACAGGGGACGGCTCCTTCCACTTCCACACTCGGGGGGCCTGGTAATCGCAGAGACAGGCCAGGGATTCCCTCTGTAGGGCAGCTACCTTCTGAACAGATTCCCTCAGTAGGGCAGCTACCTTCTGAACAGATTCCCTCAGTAGGGCAGCTACCTTCTGAACAGATTCCCTCAGTAGGGCAGCTACCTTCTGAACAGATTCCCTCAGTAGGGCAGCTACCTTCTGAACAGATTCCCTCAGTAGGGCAGCTACCTTCTGAACAGATTCCCTCTGTAGGGCAGCTACCTGCAGAACAGATTCCCTCAGTAGGGCAGCTACCTTCTGAACAGATTCCCTCAGTAGGGCAGCTACCTTCTGAACAGATTCCCTCTGTAGGGCAGCTACCTTCTGAACAGATTGCCTCAGTAGGGCAGCTACCTGCAGAACAGATTCCCTCTGTAGGGCAGCTACCTGCAGAACAGATTCCCTCAGTAGGGCAGCTACCTTCTGAACAGATTCCCTCTGTAGGGCAGCTACCTTCTGAACAGATTCCCTCAGTAGGGCAGCTACCTGCAGAACAGATTCCCTCTGTAGGGCAGCTACCTGCAGAACAGATTCCCTCTGTAGGGCAGCTACCTGCTGAACAGATTCCCTCTGTAGGGCAGCTACCTTCTGAACAGATTCCCTCAGTAGGGCAGCTACCTGCAGAACAGATTCCCTCTGTAGGGCAGCTACCTGCTGAACAGATTCCCTCTGTAGGGCAGCTACCTTCTGAACAGATTCCCTCTGTAGGGCAGCTACCTTCTGAACAGATTCCCTCAGTAGGGCAGCTACCTGCTGAACAGATTCCCTCTGTAGGGCAGCTACCTGCTGAACAGATTCCCTCTGTAGGGCAGCTACCTGCTAAACAGATTCCCTCTGTAGGGCAGCTACCTGCTAAACAGATTCCCTCTACCGTTTTCCTTCATTCAACAATGCAATCAGGTCGAGGAAAGGAAGATTCTTAAAATAGGTGGAACTCTTTTACCACCTACTGGCCTCCTTCCCTATTCCCCCTGGGCCGACCCTGGTCTGTTTTCTTCCTTTATAAACCCAATGCCCCCCAATGCCCTTCTGCCACAGCCAGAGCCAGAGCCTGTCCCTGGGCTCATATAGGAGGCATGATGGCATCTCGCTTGGTGCCACCCGGCTGTCACTCACTGTTACCCCTGAGGGCCAGCGAGACGAGCAGGAGGGCTACTTTGACCTACATATGGCTAGCTCTCCCTTGTGCTAGTGTTCGTCTGCTTGCGTGTGTTTGTGTTTGTTTGTGTGTGTGTCTGACAGATTTGACTGCGAGTGCAGGTATGTTACTTGTGTGTGTGTGTGTATCTTGTGAGAGATGTCGCCTTTCAGCCCATCTCTCCTCCTCCTTAGCCACACCTAGCCCTGTTAGCCAGGTTCCACTCAGCATCAAAAGGGGGAAAGGGAAGAGGGTAGGTGGTTGTGACCCGAACCTGGACCGGGGGGGGGGGGGGGGGGTTATTATTTATTATTTATGTTTATTATTTACATAGGATCTACATAGCTGCCCTACAGGGTCATCTTTTACCCTCCTTTTCCTCACAAGTCTAAGGCACGTTCCAATGCTCGCACACAGGCATTTGTAGAATTACGACGGATATTATTATGATCCAACATCTTGTAAACTTGCAAAATGGCGCCCGCTATCATTCCCCATCCAATTTAGACAATGAGATTTAATGATATGGAACTGGAAGAACTGCCAACATTTTCAATGTAATGGCCCATTAGGTATCAGAGCTATTTTTATCACGGGGCTGTGAAAGAGGATAGACGTTACGGAAAATCGTAAAGCTTTAAATCTCAAAATGCCTTTGCCATATTCTCAGCCACATCCGATCAGTAGTCGTAAACGAAGTTAGATATCAAGATGTCTATAATGTAATTTTTACAAGCAGCTACTCGAATTAAATATATCAACAATTCATTTATCAGCGGTTAAAATGTTCATTCTTGATATCAGCCTTTTTTCATTCTTACTAGTTGAAATGTTCATTGTAGGTATCTGTAAGTTAATTAGGCCTACCACTAGTGAACTTTCACCATTCTATTCAAATTCCATTACAGATATCTATAATGAACATTTTGACCTGTTACAATTCCAAATCGGAATATTCATAATTACGTTTTGACTATAGTTCTAAATAAGGATGTCTAAAACTCAATTCTTATCAGTGAACAGTATGGCTAGTAAAAAAAACTGGTGAAAACTAAAATGTTACCAGCTCTCCTTGCTGATTTAAATGTAAAAATCGCTCTTGTCACATCGATATGCGGTGACACGGAACTCTTATCTCCTGAATCCATCTGAGCTGCTGGTGCTCACTTTAAATCGCTGTTGTCATTTCCCGACTAATTATTAAACTCCATTTCCAGCGCTGTCTATCGAGTCAGATCGGGGGGAAGCACTTAGCTTGACGTGCTCCTGCCCTCCAGCTCCGCAGCCTTGCTAACCCCGAGCCAAAATGGCGTCTGCGAGGCGCGGCTACCGTCTCCTGCCGTTTCTTCTTCTGACGGTTCTGAATCGCTTTTTCTTTCGGCTCCAGGGAAGGCAGTCGTTCCAGCCCAGGCCAGAACCCCCCCCCCCCCCTCCCCTAGAACCCCCCCAGCCCCCTCAGCTCGCCTCTCATCTGACAGCCCCCCCGATGAAACGCAGTTGATTAGTTTTCCCTCACCTCTCGTTCCCTCTGTTCGGGGTTTTTATCCATCTTACTAGAAAAGACGTACCGCTGCCTGTACACGAGACAAAGAGAGAAAGCACTGTGCTTGGATGGGAGGTGATCCTACCAACGCAACCTATCCTTATCGATTCATTTCCTTCTGCAGTTTCATTCGTTCGTTATCTACCGCTTATTAGCGGCGCTGCTCATTCCCGTTAAGGGTCACGGGTGACTGGAGCCTATCCCAGTTACTTTCCGGCCTTAGTACACCCTGGACCGGGACCAGCTAGTCGCAGGGCTATCACACAGACAGTGACAGACGACCAGTCACTCTCACAGTCATTCATTTTCCTCAGTATCCGATGAACCTACCACATGCATCGTCTTTGGACGGTGGGAGGAAGCCAGAGTGCCAGGAGAGAACCCACAGTAACGCAGGGAAGACATTCTGGAGACGGGGAGAGATCATGGTCGGGCCCGAGATTCGAATCCAGGCCCCCCTCACGTGGTAGGCACGGATCCTGCCACGGTACCACCGGTTCTGTGGTAGAACAAGTAAAGTTCTCGTATTTCAGTGAAGGGAACAGCGGATTTCTCGCTTGTGGTACTCCTGTGTCGCGGTATGAATGTGCACGTGTTACATTCCTGGTTTTCCCTCCCATGAGGGCGTCCTGTCCTCACCTGACCTACAGAACTCCCCCCCCCCCCCCCTCCTTTCGAAACCGCATACACGATTTTCCTTCAGAGACATGCGTCGGGTCGGGTGTTAATCGGCTCGTCCAAATGAAATGATGGCTTACCGGGGGGGGGGGGGGGGGGGGGGGGGACATTGACCAGGAGTAGCCCAGACACGTGGATGCCCCCCCTCCCCCCACACGCAGATGGAGGAACAACAAACACGCTCGGAGGAACAACAAACACGCTCCGTCAGCCGTTACCCAACGCGTTGAACCTAAAGAGCGGGGGTGGGTGGGGGGGGGGGCAGTTTCCAGGACCTCAAGCGGTAATTGCTCCAACGGTATTTGGCAGGGCAGGGATTGTGGGGGGGGGGGGGGGGGAGGGGGTGGAGGCGGGGGGGGGGGTGCTACACGTGGCGAGACACTGGAGATGATTGGAGCCCAGATTAAAGTTGAGGGGGTGGGGGGGGATGGGGTCAATGTTGTTCAAATGCAGGGAAGAGGAGCGTTAGAAGGGCCCGGAATTCCAATATAAATGTAAAACAGTCGAGGCCGTGGCCTGAACCATCCTGCTCCATTTGAGGCTTCACTCTTCACTGGCCCAGCTCAGGGCCCAGGAACACACGTGTGAGGGAATACACACACAGAGACACACAGAGACACACACACAGACACACACACAGAGACAGAGACACACACTGAGAGACACACAGACACACACACAGAGAGACACACACACAGAGACACACACACAGAGACACACACACACACACAGAGACACACACACAGAGACACACAGACACACACACAGAGACGCACACACAGAGACAGAGACACACACTGAGAGACACACAGACACACACACAGAGAAACACACACAGAGAGACACACACACAGAGAGACACACACACAGAGATACACACACAGAGACACACACACAGAGAGACACACACAGAGACACACACACAGAGACACACACACACAAGCATGGACATATAGCTGAGAAAACAAGACGCAAGGAATGCATGCTGGACATTGTGGCCCGGTTCAACTTCTTCACTCACACGGCGTCTCCGACGAGGGCTGCTAACTTTGTGCGCGTGCGCGGTGTGCTCTCAGTCTCCACTCTATTGTGCGGAAAGCCGGCCCATCTGAAAGCATGCGGAACTGCATCCCATCTCCAAATCCCATGGTGCCTTCAACCGCACAAAGGAAGCTGCCTCTTTATCTTCTAACCTGGTTTGGAGGCACCAAGGGGGGGATGCTAGGCTTCCAGGCTCTCCCATCCCGGCCCCTCCAGCAGCTCCATTGTTACTTAAAGTTCCATTAGAGGTGTGAAGCGAGAGCTGTCAGTCGTTGTCACGGGGATGAGAGGAGGGCCCTTGCGTGGAATCCCATCAGCCCTGCGTCCGAGCTGCGCTTCCCAACGACCGAGCTTGACCGCCTTCTGTCACAAGCGCTGCTCGCTAAATAGAATATCGCTCTCTCTCTCTCCTGTGCTCTCGTCTCTCTGTCTGTCTCTCTCCCTCTGTCTCTCTCTCTCTGTCTCTCTCTCTCGTCTCTCTCTGTCTCTCTCTGTATCTCTCCTGTGCTTGCTCTCTCACTCTCTGTATCCTTGCACTCTCTCTTTTTCTCTCTGTCTCTGTATCCTTGCTCGCTCTCCTCGTCTCTCTCTCTGTCTCTCTCTCTGTGTCTCTCCTGTGCTTGCTCGCTCTGTATCCTTGCTCTCTGTCTCTCTCTCTCTCTCTCCTCTCTCTCTCTCTCTCTCTCTCTCTCTCTCTCTCTCTCCTGTGCTTGCTCTCTCTGTATCCTTTCTCTCTCTCTCTCTCTCTCTCTCTCTCTCTCCTGTGCTTGCTCTCTCTGTATCCTTGCTCTCTGTCTCTCTCTCTCTCTCTCTCTCTCTCTCTCTCTCCTGTGCTTGCTCTCTTTGTATCCTTGCTCTCTCTCTCTCTCTCTCTCTCTCTCTCTCTCTCCTGTGCTTGCTCTCTCTGTATCCCTGCTCTCTCTCTCTCTCTCTCTCTCTCTCTCTCTCTCTCCTGTGCTTGCTCTTTCTGTATCCTTGCTCTCTCTCACTCTCTGTATACTAGCTTGCTCTCTTGTCTCTCTCTCTCTCTGTCGCTCTCTCTCTCTCTGTCTCTCTCTCTCGTCTCTCTTTCTGTCTCTCTCTCTCGTCTCCATCACTCTCTTTCTCCCTTATGCTCCTCTGTCAAGCCCTCGCTCCCCCGCCCTCCCCTCCTTTTTTACTCTCTCTCTTATTTTCAGACTTTACCAAGCCCACCTAGATTTTTCAATCTATCATCCTGGCCGACCCCATTTTCTTCCAAAATGACACCCTGATATTCCCTTGTGCTTCTCCCCTTATTTGATCCAGTGGCGGGGTTGCGGAGGTGTTACAGGAGGTGGAAAGGCCGTGTCTTCAGGCTTCGCTTGCCATTGGCTCCCCTCCCAGCCCTCCAGGCTAGCTCTCCTCAGTTTCATTATTACAGAGAGGCCCTGACAAGCCGGCTGTGTGGAGTCCCGTTGAGGGACACGTCTGGACAGTATGGCTCGGTGTGTGTGTGTGTGTGTGTGTGTGTGTGGGGGGGGGGGGTAGTAGTAGTAGTAGTAGAGGTAGCAGTAGTAGCAGCATTAGTAGTAGTAGTAGTAGCAGCAGCAGCAGCATTAGTAGCATTAGTAGTAGTAGTAGAAGCAGCAGTAGCAGCATTAGTAATAGTAGTAGTAGTAGCAATAGTAGTAGTAGTAGTAGTCAGTAGTAGTAGAGGTAGCAGTACAGCAGTAGTAGCAGCATTAGTAGTAGTAGTAGTAGTAGTAGTAGTAAAAGTAGTAGTAGCAGCAGTAGCAGCATTATTAGTAGTAGTAGTAGAAATAGTAGTAGCAGCAGTAGTAGTAGTAGTAGTAGTAGTAGTAGTAGCAGTAGCAGCAGCAGCAGCATTAGTAGCATTAGTAGTAGTAGTAGTAGTAGTAGTAGTAGCAGCAGTAGCAGCATTATTAGTAGTAGTAGTAGAAATAGTAGTAGCAGCAACAGTAGTTGTAGTAGTAGTAGTAGTAGTAGTGTATTTCTTTGTGAGGGTTCCAAATTGAGTTCAGAACTCTTGTTTGCCAGCCTCGAGGCCCCCGTCCTCGCTCTCGCTCGTCATTCGTCATTTGTGTCCTTTCCTGGAAATCTAATAATCTTTAATACCCCCCCCCCTCCCCCCTCCCTCCCTCCCCCCGCTCCTTTGCTATCTTGGCTCTCGCCGTCATCTATCTACACTCTCTCTTCCCTTTATCTCCCCCCCCCCCCTTTTTTTTTCCTCTGTGCTCCGGAAATGTCCACAGCCTCGTCTTAATCCATCCTGCAGTCAGTCGCTTAGCGCCCTCATGGACCCACCCACCCACACACACACACACACACACACACACACACACACACACACACACACACACACACACCCAGAGCAGTTCATGCAAGGCCAGCAGATGGATGCGCTTGTAATTTCTCTCTCATGTCCCGAGATACTGGATGAATGTTTCACTCAGTGTCTTGAGAAGCCAGCCGGATGTGGAAGTCTCCGGAGCGTTAGCTGGTGCGTGGAGCTGCTGCTCCCCTCTGCACTGGAGAGATAGATAGTTGGGCCAGTAAGCAGAACGTACCTGGTTCCAACACCGGCTGTCAACATGACGTTGTGTCCATGGGAAAAGCACTTCACCCTACTGGCCTCAGGGAGGGAATGTCCCTGTACTTACTGTAAGTCGCTCTGGATAAGAGCGTCTGCTGAATGACTCCATGTGAATGGAGGATCTCATCCCTTCTGAGGCTGTAGTTCCCACTCTCCTGTCAGTAGCGTGAGCTTGCGGTCCTGTTGTGGTCATGTTAACCCAGCCAGAGTAGACTGAAGTCGCTATGATGTTGCTGATGCGCAGCTAACCCTCTGTTAGCCGCCCTTGCTAACCCTCTCGATCTCTCTCTCCCTCCCTCTCTCTCTTTATCTCTCTCCCTCTCTCTTCCTCCCTCTCTCTTTATCTCTCTCCCTCTCTCTCCCTCCCTCTCTCTCTTTATCTCTCTCCCTCTCTTCCTCCCTCTCTCTTTATCTCTCTCTCTTTTATCCCTCTCTCTCCCTCTCTCTCTCTCTCTCCCTCTCTCTCTCCCTCCCTCCCTCTCTCTCTCTCTCTCTCTCTCTCTCTCTCTCTATCTCTCTCACTCACTCTCTCCCTCCCTCTCTCTTTCTCTCTCTCTCTCTTTATCCCTCTCTCTCCCCCTCCCTCTCGTCTGTTTTCGTGTGCAGTTCTGGACATGGCTCGCCATGTGCCGCTGTACCGGGCCCTGCTGGAGCTGTTGAGGGCCACCTCCACCTCCACCGCCCTGGTGCCCCTGCTGCTACCCCTGTCCGGAGACCTCGGGGCCCCGGAAGAGGAGGAGGACGAGGACGAGGGGCACGCCGAGGCCAGACGTCGGTCGGCATGCTGCTGGCCAAGATGAAGACCTGCGTGGACACCTACACCAACCGCCTCAGGTAGGGGGGGGGGGGGGGTCTCGAACAGGCTTAAGGGTCAGGGGGGGAGGGTTGGAAACGGCTCCTCCTCTCTATTTCAGAGAGAGGTTGTGGTTTAACCTGGGGCTCCAGCTCAGTTATTTATGCTGTGAGGGGCCGTGCAGTAGCCCCCCCCCCCCCCCCCCCCCCCTTTCCCCCTGAATAATGCATGGCTCCTGGGCAGCAGGAGGCTCTGAAGCCCTGGTCTAAACCTTCACTGCTCCAGCGCTGGGTCAGCCTGCTACCTTTCTACCGGGCTTTGACGCTCTGCCCTCCTACACTCGCGGGCGTTACAGTCCATGAAAAATGGATCAGAAGTACATCCATATTTCCCTCATTGGCATGTCGGTCGACGTGGAGGCGATGGACTGAAACCGATCAACCGTCTGTTAAAGAAAACCCGATCTTCCCCAAAAGTTCAGCTCTTCTTCTTATGTTGATGGCGTTGTCCATGGCAGATTGTGGCCCTAACGGAACGTGGCCCTAACGGAACGTGGCCCTAACGGAACGTGGCCCTAACGGAACGTGGCCCTAACGGAACGTGGCCCTAACGGAACGTGGCCCTAACGGAACGTGGCCCTAACGGAACGTGGCCCTAACTTAAAGGTGGCCCTAACTTAAAGGTGGCCCTAACGGAACGTGGCCCTAACGGAACGTGGCCCTAACTTAAAGGTGGCCCTAACGGAACGTGGCCCTAACGGAACGTGGCCCTAACGGAACGTGGCCCTAACGGAACGTGGCCCTAGCTTAAAGGTGGCCCTAACGCCCCACTTCTCTCACCCCCTCCCAGGTCAAAGAAGGATAAGAGTAAAGGCGTGGTGAAGACGGACCCCTCGGACCCGGAGCCGGAGGGCCTGACGCTGCTGGTCCCAGACATCCAGAGGACGGCGGAGATCGTGTACGCCGCCACCACCAGTCTGCGGCAAGCCAACCAGGGTACAACACACGCACACACACACACACACACACACACACACTGTAACACTGCCACACATGAATGTTTTTATATCAATTTTTTTGCGTGTCCTCATAACCAACCAAGGCCAAAGTAAGGGCACAATTACTGTTGATCCTGTCCCAACCCCTCAGACTGCAGTTTGAAGTGAGGCTCAGTCAGAAGGGTTTAGTGTCCCTGCTCTGCTGTCGATGCCGGTGTGTCTTTTTCTCCTTGATCGCCCCTCCAGTTGGCCCTCCACCAAGATTCATCCACTTCTCTCTCTCTTTCCGATGTCCGTCTGAATAATTTCAGCCGGTCCCCCCCCGACTTGCCTTTCTGCCTCCGTATTTCTCTCCCCCCCCCCCCCCCCCCCCCCAGCCCCAGCCTTTGGTCTCCACAGCCCATCGTTCCTGGGACAAGGGCAAGAAAATGGGTCTCCTAAGTTTAGCCCACTCCGACCGGTCTCTCTCCGTTTCCTGGGGACGTGGCAGACTGCCAGCTCTCTCTCTCTCTCCTCCTCTCGGTCTTCTTCACGGGGAGGATGACAACCTTTTTTTAACCCCCGGAACGTTCTCTCCATCACCCCCCCCCCTCCCCCTCCCCCTCCCCCCCCCCGAGTGACTTCGGGTCACATCTGTCCCTGAAAGGGCCCCCAATTCATCACAGGGAGCAGATGAATGGGCTCCTGTGAGGTGACGTTGTTTTTTATCGCGTCCCCCCCCCCCCCCCAGTAAAATGGCCCCCTGGCCTACGTGCCCACCAAGCCAGAACCACCCCCCCCCCCCCCCCCAGCAGGCCATAAGGGGGCCCCTGGGCCCCTTCATTACTCACCTTGGGTCAAAGAAAGCGGTGGGCCATCGACTCGTGTCTTCGAGGCGGCATTGACCGTTGACGTTCCCACACACACAGACACACCACTCGAACCCCCCCCCCACCCCCCACCATCCCTTCAGCCACAGCGACGTTCGCATTATTCATGCACCTCCCCCGTCGATGTCTGTCTCAAATGATCACACTGAGGAAGGGGGGGGGGGGGGGGGTTGGAGGGGGGGGTGGGAGGGGGGGGCAACACAGATGAAGATCAATGTCTCTTGTCACTTTACATAACGAAATCCATACTGTAACGGCCGAGGAAACCAGACCCCCCTGTAACTGTGTGTGAACCTGGTTCACAAGCATGCTACGAAAGGAATGGATGTATCTCATATCTTGTTGAATATCTAATAAACAGGGCACCACCTCTATTTTTGTAAAGGAATTGAGGAAAACCTTTTGGATGAATAAAGTATATAATAGCCTCTTGATCAGTCTCATAACCTGGAGTCATGTGTTCCTTAGAATTAGCGCAGATCCGATGACCGAGAATTTTATACAAAAAGGTTTATTTAAACCAAATGATTGATGAAACAGATACAGAATTTATGTAGGTTAGTTGTATAACGATACAGTGTTTTTATACCGAAAATGAGAAGAGACAGGGGAAAGGATTGGCCTAGTAGTAGACAAAGGACAGTTATGCTAAGCTATGCTAACGACAGGAAGACTAACTTAAATCAAGTCATTTCACCACACTATGCCAATGTCTACGCGTAAGAAATTAGCCAGTTACAGTTACTTTGTCTGTTGAAGAAAGGTAGAGTTGATCTTCCTTGTGATGTCCAAGAAATAAAAGGAAGTGTTCCTTAACTTCCGTTATGGTCCTTGGTTCAGTTGAATGGTGGTTTGCTCAATATAACAGATCACTCCAAGGTTGCGATCCTCAGAATGATCCGGACGAAAGAGGGGGAAGAATTCTAGGTTTGGTACTTTTATACTAGGTAAAGTAAGGGGGTTTGGTCTCCCCTTATCTGAAGATGGTCATTCCTTATCTGAAGATGGTCCCATGCTGGGATTGGCATGTAGGTGTGAAAGGGTCTTGAGTGTGTATGTTTCAAATGTCAGTGGACGCTCTTGACTTCAATAACTAACAATGTAACATTCAGAAATGTAAATGTTAGTTTTGCACGAACATCTGGATACCAAGAATGAGTTATTTGTAACAAAGGGGCAGGGAGTTACATTAAAACACATTTAAAGAGAAATTCACACAGTTCCAATCCTTTTAGTGTCCAATAAGCAGTATTGTCTTTGTGAGATGTTTGTAATCCATTAAATGTCTGTTTTGGGGATAAATCCTCTGTTCAGACTTGTGAACCAGTTACTCCAAGGCCTGCCTGGCCTTTCAGCACTGGTTTGGAAATCCATAACCCTGGTTTCGTCAGTGTGTCTCACTGACAAGGGAATGGTCGTGTGGAGACTCTGCTACATATCCCCCTGATGTCAAAGTTTGATGACTCGATGTCGGCGAACTGTTGGCATGAAGAAGAGCAGAGGAGAACAACACAACAACTGCAACAGCATTTCTACCGTAAACATTGGCATGAGTGTGAACTAAACAGGATAGGAATCTATGGGTGCTAACTTGGTTAGTAGGCAAAGCCTAAGTCTGAGCATGGGAAAGAGAGAGGGAAACGAAAATAAAATTAAAAAGAATGATAAATGGGCAGGAAGTGGGTTCTCCGGCTTCCTGGAGTAGTGGTCTTTATTTGTAAGGGAACTTGGTCGATTGGTTATTGGTGTTCTTTGTAAAGCCATCATCATGTCGGATAAATGAAGACCAGCTTAGAGATCCTTCTAGAATGGTTAGAGTGGCAGAGAAACCCCCTCTCTCACTTTTCTAGCCAGGGTGAGGTTCGAGCTACACAAAACGCCGTTGTGTGCGTGTGTGTGTCTGTCTCTGTGTGTCTGTGTGTGTGTGTGTGGACTTTTTACAGTCCGATAGCAATCCAAGAACACACACCAACCTGCGAACGCACCCTCCTCCCACACACAGACACACACACACACACAGTGTGGTGTGCTGCGGGGGTGAAAATAGCTCGGCGCAGCAGCAGGGGTCATAAAAATCCAAGCCGGTGTTGTTGACGTCAGCCGGGCAGCGAAATTGCCGTGCGTTACAAGCGAGGAATACAGAGGCAGAGGGAAATGGGCGGTGTGGGTAACCGCTTCTGAGTGAGGGCGGCTCGCCAGCGAGTCAACAGACACATACACACAGAGACAGACGCACGCACACACACAGTCCACACACAGACCACACACGCGCACAAAGGGCGACGCCCAGGTTTAGAAGAGGCTGTGCAGGAGCAGAGGTGTCTGTTGGAGTGCCCCCCCCCCCCCCCCCCCGACTGCAGACGGACATGTTCACGTCCCCTCTGCTGCGTCGTCATGTGTGAGAATCCCAAACCTCCCGCTTCCTGTTGGTAGCCTGGAAACCACGATTCAGAAGCAGGGCCGCGTTACGCAACAGGCTGATTGTCAGGTGGAATTAAGGACAACCGGTTGCTTCTTGAAATATACATCGTTTCGTGTCCGCGTCTCCGAGTGTGTGTGCGTGCTTTTGTGTGTCTCTGTGTGTGCCTGTGTGTGCCTCTGTGTGCCTCTGTGTGTGCCTGTGTGTCTCTGTGTGTGCCTGTGTGTGTCTGTGCATCTGTGTGTGTGCCTGTGTGTCTGTGTGTGTCTCTCTGTGTGCCTGTGTGTCTCTGTGTGTGCCTGTGTGTCTCTGTGTGTGCCTGTGTGTGCCTGTGTGTCTCTGTGTGTGCCTGTGTGTCTCTGTGTGTGCCTCTGTGTGCCTCTGTGTGTGCCTCTGTGTGCCTCTGTGTGTGCCTGTGTGTGTGTGCCTGTGTGTGACAGAGATACCGTCAACCATAGGGAGAGCCTGAATGTTTAGCCTGTCGGAAGTGTGATGGGCCCATTAGCGGATGCCATTCTCAGCGACCGCCTCATAATCTGTTAGTACTGTCATTCCCCCGGAGGCCACCCCCCCACCCTCCTCCTAATGGTTCGGTCCACGCAGGGGTGAGGGTCACTCCCGCTGATCCGTCTACCTGACAAACTGGCCCTGTCAATGGCTGAATGACAACAGCAGTGATGGGGGGGGGGGGGGGAAGGCTCATCCTTGTGTTGAGCTCATCTGGCCTTGAATGTGTGTGTATCTGTGTGTTCGTGTGTGTTTGTGCTTGTGTGTCCGTGTGTGTGTGTGTATGGAGCGCGTTGTATGGGTGTGTGCGCACGCTGTGTGTGAGCGCTCGTGTGTGCGTGTGCTAGTGCTTGTGTGTGTGCATGCGGTGTGTGTGTGTGTGTATAGATCAGTGGGTTCATGATCTCAGGGACCTCATGTGCTCCCGGCTGCCTTTGTCGTGTAAACATGACAGTCATTCAGCAGCAGCAGCAGTGAGCAGGGCAGCAGCCCTCACGCACCTGCAGTCCTCACGCACCAGCAGCCCTCACGCACCAGCAGCCCTCACCCACCAGCAGTCCTCACGCACCAGCAGCCCTCACGCACCAGCAGCCCTCACCCACCAGCAGCCCTCACGCACCAGCAGCCCTCACGCACCAGCAGCCCTCACGCACCAGCAGCCCTCACCCACCAGCAGCCCTCACGCACCAGCAGCCCTCACCCACCAGCAGCCCTCACGCACCAGCAGCCCTCACGCACCAGCAGCCCTCACGAACCTGCAGTCCTCACGCACCTGCAGCCCTCACGCACCTGCAGTCCTCACGCACCAGCAGCCCTCACCCACCCACCAGCAGCCCTCACCCACCCACCAGCAGCCCTCACCCACCCACCAGCAGCCCTCACGCACCTGCAGCCCTCACACACCAGCAGCCCTCACGCACCTGCAGCCCTCACGCACCTGCAGTCCTCACGCACCAGCAGCCCTCACCCACCCACCAGCAGCCCTCATGCACCCGCAGTCCTCACGCACCAGCAGCCCTCACGTACCAGCAGCCCTCACGAACCTGCAGTCCTCACGCACCTGCAGCCCTCACGCACCTGCAGTCCTCACGCACCAGCAGCCCTCACCCACCCACCAGCAGCCCTCACGCACCTGCAGCCCTCACACACCAGCAGCCCTCACGCACCTGCAGTCCTCACGCACCAGCAGCCCTCACGCACCTGCAGCCCTCACGCACCTGCAGTCCTCACGCACCTGCAGCCCTCACGCACCTGCAGTCCTCACGCACCAGCAGCCCTCACCCACCCACCAGCAGCCCTCACGCACCAGCAGCCCTCACCCACCCACCAGCAGTCCTCACGCACCTGCAGCCCTCACGCACCTGCAGCCCTCACAGAGACAGAGCACCAGGCTGCTCGCTCCCTCCATCACAGGGAATGAGTCATGGTGTTGAGGACGCTCCATTATGGTGCATTATGGATGGGGTGCAGTGAGACACCTTTGCCCAGTGGGACCCAGTCAGGCCATGGGGCGGGTGGGAACCTGTTTAACCCGGGCCTGGTTAACGCAACACGCGCTGGGGGGGGTGGGGGGGGGTCAGTTCCAGGTTCTCGTGACAGAGGGAGCGTTCTGCTTGTATCTGCTGCTCCCGCACACACGCATGCACCCACCAGCACACACACACACCCACTTAGACACACACACACTCGCACGCAGCTGAACACAGAGGTGGGGGGGGGGGGGGGGGGGGGGAGCGGGAGCGGAGAGCAGCGATGTGCCGCTGCCGCCTGGGTTGCCATGGCTACGCTGGCAAGGAAATTGATCACTCCCAGCAAACCTCTCCTGCCCCTATCTCTTCCCCTCTTTTCCACAGTTGCTTACACTCTTATTTTATTATCTCTCTATCTCTCTTTCTTTTTCTCTCTGTCTCTCCCTCTTTCTCTTCCTATCTTTCTGTTGCTCTCTCTCTCTTGCTCTCTCACGTACACAGACAGCACTCGCCTCTGCCGACGAGTTAAGGGTGTCATAGAGATATCAGCGGATGGGGGCTTTAGAATGTCACTTTTTCTCGCCCCGGATAGCCCGGTGACGGATGACAGCGAGGTGTGGGGGAGGGGTGGGGGGAGGTTATCGGGCATGTCTTGCACTTGTGAGAGGAAAACGCTGTGCAATGTTCCTAACCATGATTGAGGATGCTGGCATTCGATGTCTCTCGGTCTCGCCAACACACACGCACACCCTCAGTGTGTTTGAACCCACCTCCCTCCCATGGCTGCCTCCCGCTTGAATGCAGGAGGGCTGGAGCCTCGAGGGCAGCGCAAAGGAAGCTGGCTGTTCCTCCCTGCCTCACAGACCGCCGTCCAGAGGCCAAGTCCTGCATGTGCTGTACCGCCTGCACCCCCCCCCTCTCTCTCTCTCTCTCTCTCTTTCTTTCTGTCTCTCTCTCTCTCTTTCTTTCTGTCTCTCTCTGTCTCTTTCTGTCTCTCTGTTTCTTTTGTCTCCCTCTCTGTCTCTCTTTCTGTCTCTCTCTCTCTCTCTGTCTCTCTCTCTCTCTCCCTCTCTCTCTCTGTCTCTCTCCCTCCCTTTCCTTTCTCACCCTCACCACTGTGAATCCACCCACTCTCTCGCCGTGGCGGAAGCTCGTGTCAGAACGCATCAGCCTCGCTTCGGAAAGCACTGCAACAGCGTCCGATCCCACCGGATATCCTGTCCCCTGACGGGATCAGGTCGAGGCTCGGGGGAAGTCTCGTCTCAATAACTCACTCCTCCATCGCCTCTTATCCAGCAGCCTTCACCCCCCCCCCCCCCCCCTCCCCCAGTCCATTGTTCTGCAGGTTGCTAATGCGCTAGCGAGGCGCGCCTAGCTCGAGTAGCAATTAGCCGTTAGCCGTGGCGGATGAGCAACGCGTCGGCACCAAGATGGACGATGACGTTATCGGCCGTGCTCATGTTGTTAGGGGAAGCTGTTCTCAGGTTAGCCTCGTCGCTGTAGCTTCAGTACAGCTCCCACAGGCCTACATCTCCTGGGGTGGAGTGGGAGTCAGGTGGGCTCAGCGGTTAAGGCGTTGGCCTCATGAGCGGAAGGTTGTGAGTTCGATTCCAGGCTGTGGCTATGTGACGTTGTGTCCTTGGGCAAGGCACTTCACCCTACTTGTCCCTGTACTTACTGTAAGTCACTTTGATAAAAGCGTCTGCAAAATGAGGTATTATTATTATGTAAGCACATTTTCTCTGGGGGTGGGGGGGTTGATAGGGCAGAAACTTTTGAAATATCCCTGACATTCTTCCCCATGACATATACCCTCCCCTGGCCCGCCGGATTAATGAGTGGACAGCACAGCCTAAAAGGTCACTTAGTTCATACTGAAACCTGACTCACCAGACTGTGAGTCGCGTGCATCTAGGCGTGTGTGCGTGCGCGCACGCGTCATTGGACGTCTTTAAACGTCGCTCATCTGATTCACGCCCCCACCCTGAGGAAGCAGTTCAGAAACCGGTAGGCGGTCGAACGCTCAGCTCCCCTCCTCCCCCGAACACGCCGCCATCCCCGCACACGGCGTCTCCTGCACGGCTCGGGACAGGACATGAGCGATCGCTCTCGTTTACGTTGGGGACGCCGGCGTGACCTTGAAGCGTTTCCCCCGGCGATCAGCGGAGAGGGGGGAGGGGGGGGGGGGGGGGGTGGAGGAAGAACTCGTTAGAAATAACTCAAGCAGGAGAGACTGAGGGAAGGAAGAAGTGCTGGACGGAAAGAGGGAGGGAGGGAGGGAGGGAGGGAGGGAGGGAGGAGGGAGGGAGGGAGGGAGGGAGGGAGGGAGGGGAGGGAGGGGAGGGGAGGGATGGATGGAGGGAGGGAGGAGGGAGTGTCTGGATGGAGGGATGGAGGGAGTGTCTGGATGGAGGGATGGAGGGATGGAGGGAGGGAGGGAGTGTCTGGATGGAGGGATGGAGGGAGTGTCTGGATGGAGGGATGGAGGGATGGAGGGATGGAGGGATGGAGGGAGTGTCTGGATGGAGGGATGGAGGGATGGTGAGAGAGACGGCGGGTCGTGAGCCGTCGTGTTCCCTTACGCTCTCGTCTCCAGAGTCTCCAGGTCTCCTAGGTCACCAGCGGTCGGGCTGCTGCAGCAGCTGGCAAACAAGCCGTGATAAACAGTCACCGCATCACCCCGATCCACCCGCCGCCATGGCAACTGTTGCTAGGAGAGGGAAGGGAGGGGGTTTTAGGAGGAGCTCGAGGGGGAGTTGATTGTTAGATTGACAGAATCCGTTGTGTGTGTGTGTGTGTGTCTGTGTGTGTGTGTGTGTGTGTGTGTGTGTCTGTGTGCGTAGATCACAGAACAAGGCCTTTCGTGACGTCCAGGCACAGGCTCATAAATGCAGCAATAAACTCCCCCGAAGTCCGAAAGGAAGAGGGAGAACCAGGCGGAGAGATACGGAAGCCGACGCTGCTTTTATTTCATTTGACACCCCCCCCACCCCCCCCACCCCCCCACCCCCAAATAATTAAACCTGTCTGAGTAGTTTCAGTTTAATACCGAAGGTAATCTTTAATGTGATCTAAACTGACTCCCCAGTTGGAAAGCTGCTTCTAATTCCACCCCTCTCCTTTTCCTGTCGTATCAATTTTTTGGGGGGGTTTCTGGGATGTAGGTGGTCATGCCTCCGGCAGTGTAAATTGCAGTATTAGTTTGATGAAATCGTATTAGTATTGAGTCCTTGTCTCTGGATATGCGTGTGCGTACTGTGGTTGCGTGGATGTAGCCCCGCCCATCCAGCCTCGTTCCTATCGTCTTAGAGAGAGAGGCACTCGTTCACACTCGTCCTCTCTCACACACAATATCCGGTCCTATATTTTAGCTTTCTCTCTCTCTCTCTCTCTCTCTCTCTCTCTCTCTCTCTCTCTCTCTCTCTCTCTCTCTCTTAGTCTCTCTCTCTCTCTCTCTCTCTCTCTCTCTCTCTTAGTCTCTCTCTTAGTCTCTCTCTCTCTCTCTCTCTCTCTCTCTTAGTCTCTCTCTTAGTCTCTCTCTCTCTCTCTCTCTTAGTCTCTCTCTCTCTCTTAGTCTCTCTCTCTCTCTCTCTCTCTCTCTCTCTCTCTTAGTCTCTCTCTTAGTCTCTCTCTCTCTCTCTCTCTTAGTCTCTCTCTCTCTCTTAGTCTCTCTCTCTCTCTCTCTCTCTCTCTCTCTCTCTTAGTCTCTCTCTTAGTCTCTCTCTCTCTCTCTCTCTCTCTTAGTCTCTCTCTCTCTCTTAGTCTCTCTCTTAGTCTCTCTCTCTCTCTCTCTCTTTCTCTCTCTTAGTCTCTCTCTTAGTCTCTCTCTCTCTCTTAGTCTCTCTCTCTCTCTTAGTCTCTCTCTCTCTCTCTCTCTCTTAGTCTCTCTCTTAGTCTCTCTCTCTCTCTCTCTCTCTCTCTTAGTCTCTCTCTCTCTATCTCTCTATCTCTCTCTCTCTATCTCTCTCTGTGTCTCTCTCTCTCACACACACACACACACAACCTATCTGATGAAACAAACACTGTAGATAAGAAATCGTGCCCGCTCGGTATAAGAGTACAGCACACCTGCCCATCCTCCAGCTGGCTTCCCCCCCTCTAGACAGCAGGCAGGCGGGGAGGAACTCGCTGAAGTTCAGCCTCTGCTCAAGCTCCTCCAGCAGGAGGGAGCGTTTCCTGTTTGTTGGAGCCCCCGCCCTCCTCCTCCCCTCCCCGTTTCAAAGAAGCCCCCTGCACCTCCCCCTGCACCTCCCCCCTGCAGCTCCCCCCTGCACCTCCCCCCTGCAGCTCCCCCCTGCACCTCCCCCCTGCACCTCCCCCCTGCACCTCCCCCCTGCAGCTCCCCCCTGCACCTCCCCCCTGCACCTCCCCCCTGCACCTCCCCCCTGCAGCTCCCCCCTGCACCTCCCCCCTGCACCTCCCCCCTGCAGCTCCCCCCTGCAGCTCCCACGTGCACCTCCCCCCTGCACCTCCCCCCTGCACCTCCTCCCTGCACCTCCCCCCTGCACCTCCCCCCTGCACCTCCCCCCTGCAGCTCCCCCCTGCAGCTCCCACGTGCACCTCCCCCCTGCACCTCCCCCCTGCACCTCCCCCCTGCACCTCCCCCCTGCAGCTCCCCCCTGCACCTCCCCCCTGCACCTCCCCCCTGCAGCTCCCCCCTGCAGCTCCCACGTGCACCTCCTCCCTGCACCTCCCCCCTGCACCTCCCCCCTGCACCTCCCCCCTGCACCTCCCCCCTGCAGCTCCCCCCTGCAGCTCCTCCCTGCACCTCCCCCCTGCACCTCCCCCCTGCACCTCCCCCCTGAGAACTTGCCGTTTCCTCGCAAATCGTGTCAAAAAAGGAGGGAAATAAAAACGTATGGGTTTCATATAAAACAGGGATAGGTTTCTCCTGTCTAACATGGTACGGGATCCTCTGGGGTTAGCGCTGCGGTTCAGTCACGATCCTCAGGGCTGGAAGACGTGGCTTCAGTCCGGATCACCGGGGATGAGAAGGCATCAATTCATCATCCTTGAATATGGGGGGCTGCTCATGGTTGCTACTGGCAGCAGAGGCAAGTGACTCACACCGCCCGTTGTCTGATGGGTGAGCCAGAGGTGACCTTTCGGGGGGGCGCGGGGGAGGGACGTGCTTGTCATCGTCAGGTTTTGGACTGAATCCAGTGATTTAGCCGATTCAGGTTGGTTGAAGGGCAGTTCTATGGGCATTTGTGAAGCCCTTTGTGACATTGGTTGTAAAAGATAAAGTTAAAAAAAAAATATGAAAAGGGCTATACGAATAAATGTTGATTTGATCCAGTGACGACCTCTGACCTCGCCTGCCGTTCCAGGTGATCCACAAGCACTTCTACCTGAAGCGGGCAGAGATCATGGGACAGTGCGAGGAGTGGATCGCCGACATCCAGCAGTACAGCAGCGACAAGCGGGTGGGCCGCACCATGTCCCATCATGCAGCTGCTCTCAAGGTAACCACGCACACAAGCACGCCCTTTTACCATGTTTTACTATGTTTAGGGTGACATTTTAACATCTGTCCAGGGACTACAGATGAAAAATAGCCTTGTGGCTAATTCTGGCATATTTACATGCAAAGGGTGATTAATATGCACTGTCCCCTGAAATAAACACACGCCCGTCTGTTCATTTAGCTTATCCTGGCCCAAACTGCCACACGCTGGATATGCTACTTATTTAAGAATTCACATTTTTCTTCGTCAAGCCCTGTTTTTTTCAAGCCTAATGGTCCAAAAGGGGCTTCGTCATTGGTTCACCCTCCGATAACCAACCACCTCTCAAAGAATAGTGTCAGGGCTGTACTTTACAGGGGAGTCAGATGGCTCAGCGGGTTAAGGCGTTGGCCTCATAAGCGGAAGGTTGTGAGTTTGAACCTCGGCTGTGGCTATGCGATGTTGTGTCCTTGGGCAAGGCGCTTCACCCTGCTCCCACCGCCATCACACTTTTTAACAGGCACTTACTGTACACACACACACACACACACACACAGCTTTGGAAGGCGTCCACATGGTGTTAATGAAGTGTGAATACTCTGCAGAGGACGACATCCCTGGTGTTTTACACTGGAGCCACGATGGATCCTGATTCATCAGTGCCAGACAGCTCCCACCCCCCACCTCCCCACCCCCCCCCCCCCACCCCTCTCTCTCTCTCACTCCTGAGACTGACTGAGCCAGGCGTGCAGGAGCTGATAACACCCCCCACACACACACACACACACACACACACACACTGTCCCATTGGTAGCTGTTCTACTCTCTGGCAGTGAACAACCGCAATTAATATCTCCAGTAAATAATCCCTGCAACCCTGATAGAGAGAGCCCACATGTCAGGCATTGTGCTGTGGGGGTGACGGAACCTGCGGCGTTTTTCAGAGGGGGGGCTGAGAAATTGGACCGGTTATCAGGTCGGTGCATCATGGCGGGTCTCCCCCCCCCCCCCCAGGGTGGTTTACTGCCTGTTATTCAGCGTCCCCTTAGCCACCAGTGGACCATGCTAGGCTTCACCTGTGTTCATTTAGCCTGTCCTGGCCTTTTCAGGTGTTGTAAATGGGAATGTTTGACCGTTGGCTGGGTGTTTATAGGGCAGCGTTTTAAAGATGGGAAATGCCATCCTTGGTCTTCAGGGGTGCTCAGTTTGGCCTCTGCATTCTCATCCCCTGTGCAGATACAACCCTGTCTGCTCAGATAGTCCACTGTATCCCCCTGCAGCTTGTATTAGTTGGTTCAGTCCCCCTGCTCCTTGGGGGAGGAGGCCTAGGGTTTGTCCAGGAGACAGTCTGTTCAGCCGTTTCGGCGCAGGGCAGCTATGCTGGTGAACATAGGGAGTCAGATGGCTCAGCGGGTTAAGGCATTGGGCTCACGACCGGAAGGTTGTGAGTTCGAACCCTGGCTGTGGCTTTGTGTTGTTGTGTCCTTGGGCAAGGCACTTCACCCTACTTGCCTCAGGGAGAGCGTCCTTGTATTTGCTGTAAGTCGCTCTGGATAAAAGCGTCTGCTAAATTAGGTATTATTATTAACTCACCTCTGGTCTCCGCTCTCTCAGCGTCACACGGCCCAGCTCCGAGAGGAGCTCCTCAAGCTGACCTGCCCAGAGGGCCTGGAGCCCGAAGGGGAGGAGTTCTCAGAGAAGACCACCGCCCTCATGGTCAAGGAGCTGCCCAATCAGGATGCGGAGAAGCCAAGCGGCAGCCAGGATGGCCACTGCAGCGAGGGCCAGCTATAAGCCCTCCCCCCCCTTCTCAGCACCTGTCCCGCCCCTTTTAGCAGTGGCCACTCCTCCTCACGACTATTACTATTGTTATTGAATAGACTTGACGGCTTTGAAGCACAAGCCACCATTTTGTCAATATTTGTATGTAAGAATCTAATTATGTAATAGCTGAAAGAGAGAGGATCGGGAAAATGCGACATTAAGAAACTGCTTACAAAACGACAAAAATAAAGACAAAAACTCTGAACTATGCTATGCCCTTAAGGAAACAGTCAACAAAAACAAAATTATCTTTTTATTTACCTGTAAAAGAGTGTAAACTTTTGTGCTTTTTTTCCAATTGTGAAATAACCACTGATTGGTATGTTATTAAACTTGTTTATGTATACATAATGACAGAGGAAATCACAGAATATATAAGGGAACTACCTTTAGAGAAGAATGTTTACTGAATGTTAATTTCCTTTTTTTTTCTTTTTTTCTTTTTTCTTTCTTTTTTTGGACTGTTGACGCAAGGACAGTTGTAACCAAGAATATATTGGTCATTCTTTAAGGATACTATTTAAAATACAAGAAATAAGGACACACACATACACTTTCCTGAATTTGAGAAATATTCTGGTTTCCCACTGACATCGCTTATTTGATTTCTACAGGAAACTAAACTTCAATAAAGCCTGAAATGGACATTCTTAACTGCTATGATGTTATCCCTTTTACAGGTTGTTCTGAAATGCTATGAACATGTTTTTTTTTTTTTTTTTTTTTTTCCTCTCACTAATTCTGAATGCAAGTTTAATAAATGCAACCTGTTTTACTTTGCCCGGATATATAAATTGACAAACATTTGTAGATCGCAAGAGTTTGTATGTAAGATGCACTTGGGAGATGGACGTGTTAGAAGGCTTGTGCATGTGTATGTGTGTTTACCTGTGTGTGTGCGTGTGCGTGTGTGTGCAACAATCCCGGTGATATACAAAGCTGTGATGTGCCTTTGATCTACATCATACCACAAAAAAAAATACTACAGTATATTCCTACAATTTAACTACTCAGCTCCTTGCAAACGAAAAATAAGAATTGCTTTAATCAATTTTTTTTATGTTGATTCCAGGTGAAAGGAAATGCACTTTCTATTTTACTCCAAGTACAGCCACATACTCCTTTTGGTAGGACATTAAATGGAGCTTGAAAATGTGGATTGATTGTGCGGATGCTTATTTTTTGGGGTTGTGAACAGCACTTGGACTTGACCCTCTTATCTAAATAAAACATAGGAGCGATAAAAACATACTACTAATCCACCTGGGAGACAGAATCTCACACATCAGGTCCAGTGTGTTCATTCGCATGGGCTTCATATCAGTAGATGAAACTGACGTTTTCAACAAAAACTGCTGGGATTTTATTGTAGTTTTGGGGATTATTAACTCCAAAAAAACGATAGTCTACTTAAACCACTTTATCATTGTGTATATCTCATGAAGGAGAGGGATTGCTTTTAGGAAAGTCTTCAGAAATCCTTCTACAGCCTGTTTTGCTACGACACACATGGATTATGTTGTAGAAGAGATGATGGGTGGGGGGAAAAGGCTTGCTTGATGTGCTTACGTGATTTATTATTTATCCCCCTACACTTTAGAACTCCAAAGCAAAATAGAAAAAGCTACTGGAAAATGCATGTAGAAATGTGTAAAGTATAGCATGTAAAAGTTAAACAGCGTGTATGTGACAGCCCTGTGGGCTATGTTCATGTCACGACACATTTCGAATCGAAGCTCTACGAGAAGCTCCGTTCACCCACCCACCGCTGTTTGTCTCACAACTCCAAATGAGTTTTAAAGCAACCACTCAAAGTCTAGTCATGTGCTGGATAGAGTTTACTGTCAAAAGTTGGTGGGCAAGATGTATTAAAAGTGAAAGGCTAACACCGTCATGATGCTCGAAACTCGAGGATGATTTTGGTTCAGCGATTTTTAATATCTCATGCTGGCTGTAAACCTCTCCCATCTCATAGCTCTGTCCTGGTGGACTAAGGCAGTATTTCATGGCCATTTCAAAAAGTACTGCAAGCATCCCTGGGACTCAGCTTCCAAACACAAATAATTCAGCCGGTAACAATGAACCTCGACATTCTCTCTGTAATCATCCCGTCAAGTAAAGCCGCTCGCTACTTTTGTTTAGTTTCGAAGAGCCGTAAAGGGGGGGCAGTCTGGAGGATTTTTTTTTCAACGATTTCTCTTTACACTCTTCAAACAACCCATGAAAGAACGGTGTGTCCAGAGTATTGGAAAAAGTTGTGTTGTTGAAATGTCCTGAGTACTGAGGAAGCCATGAGTTGTGCAAAGTGTAGGCTTGTGTGCTCGCCTGCTTAATGGAGTGTGGGATGCCAAATTTGACAGGCAAGGCTTTAAACCGCCTTCACAATACTGAGGGTGTCAGTGCTGTCTTTGAACAGCAAATCTTTTGTTTACAACCCTTGAAAAGCAAGTCTTGAAAAATATCCAGCGGTTCTCATCAGACAACAGTGTGTCCTTGACGGCTCTGTAGATTAGACTGTCCGGGGAGAGTAAATCATGGAGTGAAAAAGCTTTTGTTCACCTTGTGCATTGTGTGGAGGGGTCTCTTGTTTGCTTCTAAACATGTTTTTGGAAATTGAACCTTTAAATAGGGTCTCCCATAAAGACTAAGTGTATTGCTTGTGAGGAAGAACTGCATCCAAAAGTTGTAAAAATCAAATCGAGTTAAAATAGTGAAGGAAGAATGAATATCTAATAAAACAATTACAAGCACCTTAATGTCAAATTAATCAATGGCAGTCGAGTGTCTTGTTTAAAAGAACTTGTCCGTAGGTAAGGTTCCACATAAATTCAATACAAATGTGTGAATACTGTTTTTTAGCATCATATGACACAAATTCTCCAAAACAGTAAAAACAACTAGCAGTTCAGTAACAGTCTGTTCAGCCATGGGGGGGAACAGTAACATCCACAACATCCCTGTGTCCTTCATTTAATCTGGATTTAAGATCAAGCCTTGAAGGACATCAACTATCTTGATCCTGGTTTTAAATACTGTAGACAACCAGTTATTCAGGACTGCCTGAATAATATGGTATTTTAGTTCTTAAGTGCATCAACTGTTTTCCAGACCATTGCACCAACACCTGAGACATGTAAAACGTATCAATGGTCCCGTGATGTACTGAGCAGCAAATCGTAAGACAGGAAGTTCAAAGGTGTTTGAAGTTTTCACAGATGTTCCATCCCAAACTAATCTGAATTGAGGCCATACGAGGCATAAGGCAGACACAATTCTCAAATAAAAAGCCTGCTCACAATGAAGGATAGCGAGGATTTTAAGAATCTCTACTTTGCCTGTGAAGGTTTTCATAACAAGATTAAGTGCTCATCTTAAATGTCATGCACGAAGAGGAGAGGGATGAGAAGGGGGAGAGCCGGGTTGTTTGGGGGAGTGTAAGGAAAGCAGACCTTTAGCAGAATCCTCCGTGCATTGAGGAAAAACAGCCGCAAGCTCCATCAATGTGCAATGCTGCTGCTGGGGCGTTGAATCATTTAGATGTTGTTTTTGTCTCATGTCAAACTCTGGGTTTATACTCACTAGCGCTAGCTCCGGTACCGCCACAACTCTCTCTCTGGAGCTCAACCACTGGGCATGTAAGGGTTCATATGAGCGTCCGCGTAGCCATGTGCCTGTGTTCGGACAGAGAAAAGGTCAGGCGTATGATCATTTTTATTCAACTGTAGAGCAAAACATCATCTACCCTGCTCAAGGTGACCCCTGGACACTTATGACCATTAGTTCTCCCGGCCATTTAAATGATTGGGAACATTGTTATGGGTTATGTGTCACAGCTAATGTTTTCTTATTCCATGACAAACATGAGGAGAGAGAGAGCAACAGAGAGGGGGATGAAGCTTTCACATTTTTTTATTTTTCTTAATTCCGACCCTCTGGTATCCTCTGGCAGTTGGCTGCTATTTAATGTATTCAAGTCACAAGATTCAGTCAATCTGAAAACGTGTCTTACTTCTTAAAATAACTTGGGGTTTTGCAGTATAATATATTATCTTTACTTAACAGCTTCCCAAGTAGCTCTCACCTGCTGTCTTACTTGTGACAAATATATTTTTTTTTCATAGGCCTACTTAAAGTTAAAGCCCAGCATGTAAATTGGTATTTAAAAAAAAAAAACCTGATTCTAATGAAGGGTCGTTCTCAAGCTCTGTGGAAGCCTCATAATTACCCTCCATCAGAATCAGGTGTGCTAAAGCAGGGAAACATCTCAAACCTTCAGGACAGTGGCTCCCTAGGACCAGGGTTGCCGACCCCTGCCTTAGGGTATGCAGGTAGCTGACTCCAGTAGAGTTACGGACAAGCAAACAATACATTGTTCCTTGTATATGTTCCACTCTGTAAACATCTGGTCATTTTTGCTGTCAACATCTAACACAGTGGTTCTTAACCTGGGTTCGATCGAACCCCAGGGGTTTGGTGAGTCAGTCTCAGGGGTTTGGTGAGTCAGTCTCAGGGGTTTGGTGAGTCAGTCTCAGGGGTTTGGTGAGGCAGTGTCAGGGGTTCAGCAGAGGTCAAGACACACATTAGACTCATATGATTTGTGATGACACGACCAATTAAGAAGGGTTCGATGAATGCACATATGAAGCTGGTGGGGTTCAGTACCTCCAACAAGGTTCAGAACCACTGATCTAAACCCTGAACATCAAAAATGACCACAGAGGTCCCTGACGAGCTTTCCCATGATGCACTGCGAATCTGTCATGGCTGCTCACTGACGCTCCCTACAGCACATGGACGCATAGAAACAAACGATTACAACTGAAATATAAACGCGATCGTTGCAACAGTAAATAAATCCAATAGGAAATTCGTCTTTCTCGTCACTCTGGTCAAAAAGTCCCCTAGACGTCATCAGAACAAAGTCGCTTTTGGACGTTTTAAGATGTTCCGGGACGTGGAGCTCCCAGTGCTGCGAGGCTTCCTGACAGTCAGAGAGGCAGCGGCATGGAGGCAGACGATGTTCAGCTCCGCAGGTGAGGAAACTCAACCCCGCCGGTATTATTTTGACGTGTAATGTCGTCTTTATCCATAGCATGTAATACAAAGAACGCATTAGTCCAGCATTCAGAAGAATCATATCAAATGCAACCTCATTCCAGCATCTTAAGTTGTAATTGACGGTCGCCTCGGATCTGGTCTGCACCGGGCAGCCTTAGAGCGCAGACAGGTCTCGTCACCATGTTGTGCTTCATCATGATCATCTTATTGCTTTATTGTGCTCACAGCTGGGATTCTAGATGTCTTTATGTGACAGGTAATCGGTCAACCATGAGATCGTTAGCTTGCTAAGCTAGTAGCTCCGTACAGGACCGATACAGCCAGCGGAGCTTCATCCCAGCTGTGTTTCTCTGCTGCGGAGCTGGGTGGTTTACTTTTACATAAATCCACAAATACACTTTATTATATTAATGGCAACATTCTATATTCACAAGTGTAAGTTTTCATGTAAAAAAGCCTTGTTTTATTTCGTTTATGAAAGACGTTGGACATTAATTTGTTTCAATAAGATTCTCAGTGAAGCACAAAACTACTTTAAACTATTCAATATTTTTCAAGCACCCTCTGGTGTACGACTGTTGTTGTATATTTGTAATATGTGTTTTCGAAGTTGTGTGATCATTTTGTGTTAATGAAAGAAATCCACCACGGTGGCAAAATCCATGTGAAGTTTTCACTGGATCTGAATGGAAGACAGTTGGTAGTCCCAGCTGGCTCTTTGTTAAGAGTTCATTCTCAGAGTACTGGTCAAAGTTAGATCAGATCTGATCTGAGAGCAGCAGGACTCCCAGGTGGTTGATGACAGGATGAGACTGGATGATGTCTGACCGGCACTTTGACAGCTCATCCATCCTAATGTGACCCGCAATTTGAAATAAGCGGGGATGTGACTTAAGAGCTGCTTTAACCGTGTATGTCTAACCTCATAAAGAATCGCTCCACGCGATGAGCTTCGTGTCGCATCGTACACCAGGCGAGAAACGCACATGGCCAGGCAGAGGAATCCAGTGTAGTCACTGACTTGTATGTGATCTGACGTTTGTCGCAGTCCAGACAATTCAGCAGACCTTCTCCCCTCCCCAAGGGGAGCTTTTGCTGCTTCCGAGGGTAAAGAACAGTACTTGATTCCTGTTTATTAAGATCAGGGCTGTTGTCTGCATTCTAAGCTGTACATATGAATATAACGCAGCTTTAAGACAGCGCCAGCATCTCTCCGTAGAAATGGTTTCTCTCCCAGGACACGAGCGGTGGGCTCTTCTTGACATGAGTTGAAGACAGTCGTCTCTATTGCATTTACATTCACATTTATTCATTTAGCAGACGCTTTTATTCAAAGCGACTTACAAGAGAGCTTTTACAATAGAGCATCGGTCACTGAGCATAGTAACGCCTGCATGTGTTGCCTGTTATTTCCATAAATATGTTCCAAAAATATGAACGGCATGCAAATGATCTCAGTGTGCTTGAGGTGGTTTGACAGTGTCGTCTCGTTGCACCCACTAAACAGAATCGGATACTAACTAGACCTGCTTCTGTTTCGTGGCACACGGTCAAATGTTCTAATTTCATTTGTTTGCGTGGCCTTACATTAATTACTGCTAATTGCAAAGCTCTTTTTGAATTACAGTTTAATTTAGGGGCATCCAAGATCATAATTGCTTCACCCAAGCTCAAGTGGCTGACAGGTTATTAACAGGCCTCCCCTCGACCTTAGGCTTTCATTTTACCACTCATACTATCTCTACACCCCCCTCCCCCCCCCCCACACACACACACACACACACACACACACACACACACACACACACACACACACACACACACACACACTCCTCCTTGCCCCTTTCCACTCCCCCTTTCTTTCCACCGCTCTGCTATTTCTGCCAGTGGGTTTCATTAGATCGGTACAGAACAGGTGAAAAATCACAACACCTCACAGACAATGTTGCAATAACTTCTTAAAGCCCAGCAGCAGTTGAATGGGAGCAGGTGGGGAAGAACGATCCAGTTTGGATCCATTGTCAGGCAGAAACTATGGCGCACTGTCTCAATGCAAGTAGGCCACTTGGCTTGCGTTGCATCCTGGGAAAATGACTGCTTCTTCATTTGGAGGCTAGTTTTTTGTCGTTGATGACTTTTATGATAAAAGACACTCAGTGAGGTCTTTATTTTAAGAGTGTGTGTGGTGGGGGTGGGGGTGGGGAGGAGGAGGGTGTTTGGGTTTGTCTTCAGAGGAAACAGTGTTATTTTGGTCTCCGAGTCGTCCTTGGAACACTCCTTTAAGCATGACACCACTGTCTTGTCATCTAAAACCACAAACTGCCTTCTGAAATATCTATTTCTGGAAGCGTGAGCGACACAGTAAATGTGGTTAAAGTTGTACTTTGCCTTCATTGGCCGAGACTGTTCCGTAATACATTGCCACTCCATCATACACTACCTAGCCCCCCCCCCCCCCCCCCCACACACACACACACACACACACACACTCTCTCTCCCTCACCGTCTTTTCTCCATAACCTCTCTCGCCCACACCAGCGGAGCGCAATGCAATCAATGCTAATGAGTCCAGCCTGCCTCTGTGCTCAAATAAAGGGCTAATGAAAGCTGCTGAGAGACTTGAGGCAAAGCCTAGCAGCGCAATTACTCCATGGATAAGATGTCTGCCACGGCCTCATAGAGAGACACGGATGATGAATCAACATCTTCCTCCATCCTCGCTGTGTCTCGGTCGGCAGCATGTGACCACGTTACCGCCGTCGGGGATTTGCTTAGTACGACCGCGTATTTTACCGCGTGGGGATATTCAGTTTGATTTAAAAACTGTCAAAAAACGATGGGGAACGAGTGTGGGAGGGTGGTGAGGGGGTTGTAGAGCTGCAGATCCCCCCCCCCCCCCCCCCCCCCGGAAGTCTTCATCGGCTCAGTCGTCTCTCGCGTCGAGCGAAATACGTCGACTTGATGTACGGCGGTGACGATCATCGCCACGCCGTTACCTCAGATGTCACACGCCCCGCGCTTCCTCCGCGTTTATGAAGGAATAACGATGCCATCCAACGTCTGAAACCATTCCAGTCCAAATAATCACTCCCTGTCTCCCGCTTCCTGTTTTCCAGAAGCGGGCCCGCTACTCAAGTGCTTATTGGACGGCGACTACGAGGCGGTGCTTCTCAGCCCGCCGGTGCTTGACCTCCTGGGGGGAGGCGGCGGCGGCGGGGAGGGGGAGGGCATCGAGGCCCACCTGGAGAAGCAGGCGCTGGCCTACCTGGCCGACGGCACGGACGACGGCAAGGCCGACAGGTGAGGACGAGGGTGGGGGGGAGGAGGGGGGAAGAACCGGGCGCGATTCGACATTCCCGCTCCGATATGAGAAGCGTGATGAAAACCGGTGGCTCGCGGCCCCTTTCATCGCTTTTCACCCTCGGCGCGCTGCCCTCTTTTATCGAGACTTCAGCGCGGGGAGGAAGGGGAATTACCAAGTGCTGCCCTGGCTAAACAGAGGCCCATCTGTCTCCTCCCTCTGTCTCCTTCCATGAATTATTAATTTTTAATAAGGACAGCTAAACATCTTCCTCCCGTGTCCCTGCGGTGGGGGGGGGGGGGGGGTTGAGATATCATCTTTTGGGGAGAAATTTGAACGTCTCAGCGAGTCTCATCCCTGCTGGTATCGCTCCCCTCCCCACGCCTTGCCCTCTTCTCGGTCGCATCGTTACTCACACCCCCAGGGTGGGGGGGGGTTGTATCTCAGTATCTTTGAAACCCTCACAACTCGTTAAGCGTTCTGTAATAGTGAGTTTTTCCCCGTGTCGTGTCATCAATACAGTTCTATCCTAGCAGGACACCCTACGCCATCTAGGCTTTAGATCTTCGATTTGGGGCTGAAATAATGGAGTTCGGAGAGGTGTGATGTTCCTAATGTTCCTACTGAGCATCGCTCACTGAGGGGGGGGGTCTGGGGTCTGTTTTCTCAGGGAGGTGGCTCTGCTGCCCTGGCTGTTGCCTGTCTGCACCTGTTCGTCCCAGAGCAACTGGACCGGGACCCCCGGTCACCATCCATGTGGCCGACCTTCCTTCCCCCCGGCCCTGCTCGCTCCGTTCACAGAGGTACGGCTCCACCCCTTCACGGCCAAACAAAAAAAAACCCATTTTGAACTCATTTTTGAACGCTGTTCGCAGGTTGGCGAGGTATGATGAATAGCACAGACAAACGCCCCCCTCCCTCACCACCACCACCGCTGACCCCCCACCCCCGCGCCCTTTGCTCTGGGTAATGAGGATGTATAGAGTGGGTGGAGGGAGCGAGGGATTGGGGGGGGGGGGCGGAGGGACGGAGGGGAGAGAAGCCCCTCGTAATGAACCTCTCTCAGGGGTCCCAATTACACGGAGAGGAGAAGGCTTGGAGCCGCCGTCTGACGGAGGGACCTGGTTGGTGGACGGAATCCCTCCATGGCAGCGACAGAACGGGGGCCGATTCTGCTGCCTAACAATTTTCCTCTGTGGTGATTTATCGTTTTGCTCCGTAAAAGGACCCCCCCCCCTCCCCTTCTTATAAACCCCTTTTATATACTGCTTTATAGGTGACCTGCAATTCTGTGGTGAGTGATTGTGGATGAGGGGGGCAGCGTTAATAATGTTGACCGTGCCTCCGATGGCCAATTACCAGATCAGGATTGTTTTTACCTCAAGTACCGTTGGCTGAAATAGATTTCAAAGTAGATTGAACAGTATTGACTGGGTAGTCAATGCTTATTGTGGTTTAGTGGTAGGATTCTTGCCTACCATGTGCAAGAAGGCCTGGGTTTGATTCCCGGTGGTGGTTCGAATCCCGGCCAACGCGTTGAATATGTGTGCGCCTGTGAAATGTCCCCCACTAGGGAACTAAGGGATAATTTCTTCTTTCTTCTTCAACCTCTTACTTCTTGCCATTGTGATGCTCTATGCCCCTCCCTTTCCCCAGCCCCAGGCCCTGACAGACGCCCTCCTGGACTGCCTTCTCCTGGATGGGGAGTCGGTCTACAGCCTGGTGGCCCAACCCCTTCCTTCTGCTTCTGGCCAGGGTCCTGCTGGTCAACTGCTCTGCTAACATAAACAGTCCTCCAGGTAAGCATGTGGGAAATATTTCCCTCAGACAAACTGTTCATTTCTTCGTCTCACACACACTCGTGTATCGCCATCTTGCCTCTCTCTCTCTCTCTCTCTCTCTCTCTCTCTCTCTCTCTCTCTCTCTCTCTCTCTCTCTCTCTCTCTCTCTCTCTCACTCTCTCTCTCTCTCTCTCTCTCTCTCTCACCTTGTCTCCCTCTCTCTCTCACTTGTCTCTCTCTCGCTTGTCTCTCTCTCCCTCTCTCTCTCACTTGTCTCCCTCTCTCTCTCACTTGTCCTCCCTCTCTCTCTCACTTGTCTCCCTCTCGGGTGGATTTACTTTACTTTAGAATTAGCGAGCTAATTCTGTGGCGGTTCAGTTGTGCTGAATACAAACTCTTCGGATGTAGTGAGTAAGGGTCTCTGTAAATCTGCAAGGGGCTCCTAACGTTCCGTCGTGTTGGTCTGGCCTGGAATGGAGCTTCTTCATGTTCAGGGACCTTCAGTCACCCCCACCCTCCTACCCTCCCACCCCCCCTACCCCCACCCCCCTTTTAACGCTCAGCCTTTAACATGCAAATGAGGTGAAGGGAATTAATTGCGCCCAGCCATTTTATTGAGCAATTGGGGGGGGGGGGAGTTTGGCTGACTTAACTCAAGGGCACGGCGTCCGTTGCCACGCATCCACGCCCAGCCCACCTCCCTCCCTCCATCCTCCCGCCCCCCCCTGCTCTCCCCCCTCCTCGCCGCCCTTTTCGACCGCTCTCCCCACCCCTGCTTACCTCCTCATTACGTCCTCGTTTGTCCGTCTCCATCACGTCTTTCTCTGATGAGGCTGGGGGGGGGGGGGGGGTTGCTGGCGTGCACACGCTGGCCGGCTGGTGCGGAGGCCGGCCGTGCGTGCGTGTGCGTGAGTGCGGGACGGTGGTCTGCATCGCCGGCGCAGCCGTGCCGGGGTTATTGATTTTCGACCGGAGAAAGACAATTACTGCCTCGGTGAGGCTCCAGGGGCCAGAGGCGCTCGCCGCCGCCGCCACGCAAATGAGGCTCTCTGCACGGTCCGGCGCCCCCCCTCGAAAAGACCCGCCGGGGGGGGGGGGGGGGGGGGGGGGGGGGGGGGCAGAGGAGACGAGCGAAGCCCTCACATAGCTTGGGGGGGGGGGGGGGGGGGGGGGGGGGAGGGGTCGGGGGGGGGGGGGGGGGGGGGGGGGGGGGGGGGGGGGGGGGGGGGGGGGGAGAGTTGCACTTTCCATAGCTGAAGTCAGCCACTTCACCGTAACACAGGTGTAAAACAGGTCTTTCCGGAGGTTTCTTAAAGGGGGGGGCTATGCGGTCGGTTCGGGACGCTTGACGTTTTTGGGGGCTGAGTACCGCACAGTACCTGCCGTCACGTACTTGGCGCGAACCTCTCATTTCTGCCTGGTAAAGAAGCCCCCCCCCCCCTTCCCCTCCTCCGCCTTTTCATCCTCCAGCCTGTCCACTTACCTGCTCGCTCGCCCGCTCGCTCTCATGAATGTATTCATTCGTTCGCTCAGAACCACTCTGTTGTTTCCTGTGCTTTCAACTGTACCGCTTTCCCATGTTCCTCCTGTGGGTGTGTGTGTGTGTGTGTGTCTGTGTGTGTGTGTCTGTGTGTGTGTGTGTGTGGTGTGTGTGTGTGTGTGTGTGTGTGTGTGTGTGTGTGTGTGTGTGTGTGTGTGTGTGTGTGTGTGTGTGTGTGTGTGTGTGTGTGTGTGGGTGTGTGTGTGTGTGTGTGTGTGTGTTGTGTGTGCAGCTGCTGCCATGGTGGACCCTGCGCTATCTGAACGTCCACCAGCAGATCTTGAGGAGCGCTCTCCTGTGCTGCTCAACCTGGCTCACGACTGCTTGGAGAAAGGTCAGTGATCTGGTGGCAGCACACACATTCTCTGTCTATCTCACACACACACACACACACACACACTGTCTCTCTCACACACACACACT
Source organism: Neosalanx taihuensis (assembly GCA_030340665.1). Lineage (NCBI taxonomy): Eukaryota > Metazoa > Chordata > Actinopteri > Osmeriformes > Salangidae > Neosalanx > Neosalanx taihuensis. The sequence continues at coordinate 9,361,082 of CM059293.1, read as the reverse complement.
CTCTGTCTATCTCACACACACACACACACACACACACACTGTCCTCTCTCACACACACACACTCTCTGTCTATCTCACACACACACACTCTCTGTCCTCTCTCACACACACACACTCTGTCTCTCTTCTTGCCTCAGGGAGAATGTCCCTGTACTTACTGTAAGTCGCTTTGGATAAAAGTGTCTGCTGAATGAATAAATGTATTAGCAGGGAGAGCTGCAGAACATACACGGTGATTTTTATGGAGGGTAATTATGAGGACTTCCACAGAGCTGGAGAACGACCCTTCATCAGAATCAGGTGTGCTGGAGCAGGGAACAGCTCAAATCTTCAGGACAGTAGCTCCCTAGGACCAGGGTTGCCGACCCCTGCACAAGGGGAAGCTCTTGGCTGCGTTGTGGCAGGGGACTCGCACCGCTCTTGGCAGGCTCCACCCTGACTTGCACGCCACCCGCCGCAGCTCTGTTGCCACAGCGATGGCTGTCTCGCTCGACAGACCGGCCGTGTCAGCTGATTACACGGTGTGCGTGCGCGCGTGCGCGTGTTTATATGGATGAAAGTTGGCTCTCAAAACTGATCTGCAAACTGGCCCTGTTTGTGCTGACCTGTGTACACAAGGGGTTTCTCTGTCACCGGTCCAGACAAAGACATACGTTGTCCAGGCTTTAAGGGTGAAGCCCCCCTGTCCCTACCCTGCTGTCTCCCAGGGGTCCGTCCAAGCACGTTGGGGGGACCGTTGGGGGGACCGCTGGGCTCCAACAGCGCCCGGGTTGCTGCCTCAGCACGGCAGGGCTTAAGCGGGACGTTGCCTCCTGTAAATTGGAGTCTTCTTTCATTAGCTGTTCCCTCGCAATGAAGGGGGGGGGGGGGTGGAGGAAAGCGTCAAGCGTCAAGCCACAGTTGCCGGGTGATTTTTTTTTCTTTTCTCTTTTCCCTGACGACGGCAGGACCAGAGAAAGGTCTTCTTAAGGAAGAGCCCTGCTCTAAGCGCTCCTGTGCTCCCTGATGGTCTTTCTGCGCACCACTACAAGTCCTGATGAGGGCCGTGACGATAGATTGTTTCAGCGCTCATGATCGATACAATACAAATAACCGTGTTTCCCGAAGTCGCACCAGCCCCAAAAAAGGACCTGATAAAGAAGAAAAAAACTTATATAACTTGCACCGGACTCTTAAGTCGCATTTTTTTTGGGGGGGGGGGAATGTATTTGATAAAATCCACCATTTTTGACTTGTCGTCCGAAAAAATACTGTTCATCCTTTTGTTGGAGTTCCATTATTTCTGCTCCCTTTTGATAATCGATGATGGTTTTCTCCGTAAAAAAACCCCCCAAAGCGTGTCCAATTCCCTTGCTTTCATACCCAAAGAGAAAACCGTTAGAATTCAGTTGTTTCTGTTTGACTTCCTGCCAAGTGGCTAGTTATCCTCATCTGAGCCAGACAGCTGTTCTCACCGTGGACAACCCCCTTCTCCCCTCACTCCTTCGGTTTGAGTTCTCCTCAGCCATCAGCATCCGTGCTTCGTTTGAGCCCCTCCCTCCACCTTGCTGCCTCAGTAGCTGCCCCTTGATCATGATCTCTCAGGAGACAGTGGCTCAGCGGGTTAAGGCGTTGGCCTCATGAGCGGAAGGTTGTGAGTTCGATTCCCGGCAGTGGCTATGTGACGTTGTGTCCTTGGCGAGGCGCTTCACCCTACTTTGCCTCAGGGAGGAATGTCCCTGTACTTACTGTAAGTCCGCTTTGGATAAAATTGGCTGCTAAATGAGGTATTATTATTATCTTTCTCCCTCTCACTGCCTGTCCTAACTTTCCCTGGGTGAAGTGCCTTGCCCAAAAACACAACGTCACGTAGCCTCAGCCCAGGATTCGAACTCACAACCTTCCGACCATGAGGCCAACGCCTTAACCCGCTGAGCCACCTGACTCCGAGGCTTGGAGCAAGTCATCAGTTTCAACTGAAAGGCTACAGACTAGGGTGTTGAAGAAGGATTCAAAAGAATTGGGAGGGAAAAAAAGCATCTTGAAAGTGTCTTACAGGTCAAGAATGCATGGTGTACCTTGACAGATCTACCAAAACAATCTGAGGGGGAAATAAACTGCCACCGTAGGACAATCTTAACCAGGCCCGAAGATAATGTCCCTTTTCCTTAGTGGACTTCCTGTTAAGGTCAGCCTATTGTTTTCCCCCACTCTACCCAAACACATTTATCAGAAGGAAACATTAGGAAAAACGCTGCCTGGATTCAACAGCCAGCTGATTCAGAAACCCCCCTGCTGTTTCTTCCTGTGTAAAATTGTGTTTGTCCTGAACAGGGCTTGTTGCGTACATCTTTGTTTTCAAGCTGTTCGACGTGATGCGATGGCTCTTCTTTATTCCTGGGTACTAAATCTGGGACTGGAACATTGTGTGGGTACCGTACATGCCTTATGGAATTATAATCTGGGAAAAATGCAGGGTTGGTTAAAAAAAACAAAAACAGTTGGATTGAAGCATTCAAACGGAGAATTGGTTATGTGATGGATTTGAATTAGAATAGAAAAATCTTAGGCGAAGGCCATTTTATTGTAGGCTAGAAAAGTTGCCTAAAATGGTCGATTCATTATTCACCCATTGATTCATTGCAACTTTCCCCCAAAGGGCGCTTAAGGATTTCACTTCATATCAGAGGCAAGTGTTGTATTGACGTGGCTTATTGATCACCTTCGGAAGACCCTAAGGTATCAGTTCTAGGCAGGCCCGATCTAGAATCCGCTCATCAAATAATGATGACTTCTGTATTTTATGTTTTAAGCTAGACGGAAGTTAAGAATAAAGACCAAAATGTTCCTCGTTTATCTCCATTCCCTTCTGATTAACTCGGTCCTATCTCAGGAATTTGGGATCGAAAATCGCTCAGTGAAAAATATATCACTTCCCAAGATACTTCAGAAACTATCGCAGATTGATTTGTTCACTAATGAAACTGAAATGTGAAGAATCTTCCTTGAAGCACTGAGGAGATGGAATAAATGAAAAGTACAAGAAATGGATGAATGCATCACCTCACAAATCACACTGTATAAAACCACAGATTGCTTATTCTAATCAGTCGGTTTCCATGTGGGCCGTGTGCAAAGCTGGACTCCATGACCTTTGAACCCTATTTCCTTTTTACTAGGATGCAGCCCTGAAGGCAGATTCATCATCACGTAGTTACCATGCAGTTGTTTTGGATGCAGGTGTTGTAGGCATTGGTATGCCTGTCGCTTATCAGAGTGTGTGTGTGTGTTTGGACTCAGTGTAGTGCCTTCTCTCTTGTTGTGTGTGTGTGTGTGTGTGTGTGTGTCAGGACTGCTCTCTTGTTGTGTGTGTGTGTGTGTGTGTGTCAGGACTTCTCTCTTGTTTTGTGTGTGTGTTTGGACTCAATGTAGTGCCTTCTCTCTTGTTGTGTGTGTGTGTGTGTGTGTGTGTGTGTGTGTGTGTGTCAGGACTGCTCTCTTGTTGTGTGTGTGTGTGTGTCAGGACTTCTCTCTTGTTTTGTGTGTGTGTTTGGAGTCAGTGTAGTGCCTTCTCTCTTGTTGTGTGTGTGTGTGTGTGTCAGG
>CM059293.1:9345000-9352500 GCA_030340665.1 Neosalanx taihuensis | reverse complement strand
TTGGAAAAGCCACCAATGGAGCGCAGGTAAAAAGCAACTCGTGGATTTTATTGATATATATTTAGCAAGGGTTTGTCGATCTAGCGAGGAGTTTTGGTCCGACGTTCGTCTCTGCGTCCTGTTCAAAGATCCCAACTATCTTTGACCTCTTTGAACTATCTTGACTATCTTTGATCTCTCGTCTCTCTGAGTGCTGTTGGACCGTCCGTGTTCCCCTTTGAGGGAGAGCTCCACTTGGTTAAGAGTCCAACTTGACTGTAACATGGCTCGGCCAAACTACAATCTTGTTTGTGCAACTGTACCCACCACAGCCATTCCCAATGTATCTACCAAAGGAGGAGGAATGTGTAGTTTATATTTTACATTGTATTTATTTAGCAGACACTTTTATCCAAAGTGACACAGCAAGCACAGGGAGATTCTCCCCTGAGGCAAGTATCCAATCCAATCCAACTTTATTTCTATTGCACTTTAAAACAACACGGTTGACCAAAGTGCAGTACATAGCAATATAAAAAATGCAATAAATAGACACTCACTATACGCAGTAAAAACAACGCAACAATTGTTAAAAAACTCCACAAATAGAGACACACTGTACACTGTAAAAGTCAACACATCACTCAAAAGCTAAGGTAAAAACATAAGTCTTTAGAGCCGACTTAAAGACGGATATGGACTCTGCCTGTCTAATGGCGCTTTTCCACCGCATGAAATCAGCTCGCCTCGCCTCGCCTCGCATTTTTGGCGTTTCCACCGCAGTTCCATGGTACCTGGTACCTGCTAGCGGGTACTTTTTTGGTACCTTCTTGCTCTAGGTACCAAGCGAGCTGAGTCGAGCTAAAAGGTGACGTCGGCAGACGGCCGGCCATTGATTGGCCAGAAAGTGTGACGAGTCACGAGAGCGACTTAAAGCAACAGCGCCGCAGCTTTTTACTATCAGATACAGTCCATTAAACCAACAGTCTACAAGCTTTTTAAAAATCAGATAATTTACAAAAGAGTTCGTCAACATGGCTAAAATTAAGTCTTCGCCGTGGACCACATCTGAGGTGCAGACGTTTCTGTGTCTTGTGGCCGAGGATAGACTAACTCTGGTCGCGTACAAAAATACGTCACGGTCTACGTCACGCCCCTTTCGCCGACGACCAAGAAGTACTATTTGGGGTACTATTGCGGTGGAAAACCACCGGTGTTTACGACTAACCGAGGCGAGTCGAGTATAGTCGTGCTACATTTGCGGTGGAAAAGCGCCATAAGGTGCAGAGGCAGCGCGTTCCATAGTTTTGGACCCGCGACGGAGAACGAGCGATCCCCTCTAAGTTTCCTCCTTGATTTTGGGACCACTAGTAAGGAGTGATCTGCTGATCTTAGTGAGCGCACAGGGGCGTAGGGCTGAAGTAGGGTGAAGTGCCTTGCCCAAGGACACAACGTCATGTCGCCGCAGGCGGGAATCGAACTCACAACCTTCCGATCACGAGCTCCAACGCCTTAACCAGCTGAGCCACCTGACTCCTTAGTAGTAAATCAAAGCGTTTTCATAGAAGGTGGGAGAACCGTGCCAGAGAAGGGAAATGCTGCCAAGTCCTTCCCTGTGCAGGTGCCTGTACGTGGGGCCCGGCCAGCTATGATGTCACCGAGCCCCTGGTGACGACAGGTTGGCACGGTGATAGGTCAACCCTGCGGTGTAGCCCCTGTCAACGTGGGAAACGGGCCGCCACGCCTAAAGGACCCCGAGAGAGAGGAAACGAGCTGCCCTGCACTCTGCCTGTCAGCTTTGCCCGAGTCACACCGCAGACAGACACACACACACACACACACACACATGAAAGTCCCACACTGCGCTACACACAGTTGTACCTGCTCCTGCACGTCACTGCGAGGCTTCTCAGGGCTCCAGGCGTGCGATTTGAGGAGACTCCTCTCAGCACATATTTCCTCTCTGCTTTTTCTTTCTCTTTCTTTTGTTCCAAGCGGGCAGAAAGGTGTCGCCTCACTGTAAGGTTAGCCAGTTACAGGATAAAGGCTGGACTGGGCTCCCATTGAAAGAATTGCTTGCAGAGGATCAGCGAACGGATAGCATTTTGTATTTAACTTTCGAAAGAGAGTGTAGGGATGTGGAATGCCGGAGAAATGACTGTCTCCCCCCCCCCCCCTCGCCCCCCCCCGCCACCGTGTCTGTTATTCACCGTCCCGCTCGACCCAGAAGAGCCTCCCATTCCCGGTCGGAGCGGAACCCCAACAGCCTCGAACATCTAGAACCCCCCCCCCCCCCCCCCCCCCCAGAGAGCCTTGTTAATCAGCTGTCCTTCGCGTCTGCTGAAGCGCTCAGCCTGCCGCCATCCCGCTGCTGCTGCAGCAGGTAGAGCGAGCGTTGCCGAGGTGACACAGATGGCTCCCAGCTGGGGAGGCCGTCACCTCGCTGCCCAGACCGTGTCACTCGCCCATGATGAGGTGCCTATTAGGGGCCTCCGCAGCACCGCAGGCTCACACATACTCACACTCGCTCTCGGAGGGGCTCTGGCTCTCGACCGAGGGGCCCCGAGGCAGCGGTCAGCTCCCCGCTCGGAGAGATGTGAAAAGTCGGGAGTGTTGGCGGAGTGTTTTTACACGCTCAGACACACCATCACGCACAGCATCCTTTTCCAGATGTGTCTGAAGGGGAAAGTGTGGCATGTTTGGGGAGGGGGGGGAGATTCTTTTTTATTTTGTTTAGTTCTCCATCCAGTCCTGTTTTCTGTACCGGCGTCCATCTTATTTTCCATCCTCGTAAGTCATCTTTTTCCCTCAGTCCCTTCATCAACCCTTCTGCATATTTCTATCCTACCGAGGACCCCTTTTGGACGTCCTCACGGTAAATCACTCCAGACTGACCCGTGCGTAGCGCGCTATTTGTGCGGACATTCGAGTGCGTGCGCACCAAGAGGGTTGACTCCAACTCCCAGGATGCATTACTCAGCATCCCCTTCTGTCACATCCATCTACGTTGGCCCAAAGCCAACACTTGTCAGCAGGACCAAATTGATTCATCAGGGGCTTGATTCCATCCCGACAGCGGGAGATGTATCGCCAAGATGCACGCTAGTAATTCCTACGGCGCTTTAGCAGCGTAGCCTGCTTGTAGCGTGTTAGCGATGGCTCGATGGGTTGGGACCGACATTCGCCCGAGCCACCAGCTCGTTATGCAAAGCGACCGTGAGATTAAGACGTCGCGCAACAAGACGGAACGGCGGGAAGCGAGAAGCTGGAACGGCTTTATTCGCTTCTCGCGGCACGAGTTATCTGTCAGGTTTTTGCTTAATCAGGCCGAGAGGCTTACACTTAGCTTGACAGAGGAGCTGGGGGAGATGGAATGGATGGAGATGGTGAAGAAAGAGCGTATGTGCTTTCCAGTATATTGTACATATTTATATGTACAATGTACTGAGTGAGTCAGATGGCTCAGCGGGTTAAGGCGTTGGCCTTGTGATCGGAAGGTTGTGAGTTCGAAACATGGCTGTGGCTATGTGATGTTGTGTCCTTGGGCAAGGTACCTCACCGTACTTGCTTCAGGGGGATTGATCTGATAGACGCTTTTATCCAGGGACCATCCCCCTGAGGCAAGTACGGTGAGGTACCTTGCCCAAGGACACAACATCACATAGCCACACACATATAGCCACATATATGTATATATATATATATATATATATACACACACACACACACACACACACACACAAAATGACAAACATATATATTGGTCCAGGTTCTGGTTGCAGGTCTGGGGTGTTTGATAGGTTTCAAAGAGGGGAAAAGCAGAATAAGGCATGCTGAGCAATCATCATGACTCCAGTGTAGCAGCATGAGATCTACCCCCAGGGTATAAAGATCTGATCTGGACCTGAGGCCTTCAATCAAAAGAAAGGTTTAGCAGCAGTAGTGGTCCTGAATCCCCAGGCTAGTGTGTAGATGTTGATTTCCATTGTGGTGCCTTTGAATACTTTCATTATAATAAAACATCATGCTAAAATAAATCAACCAAGCAACAAACATTGTTTTTTATGGGTCATTTGTTATATTGAATGTGTGGCGTTAATATGGTCCGTGGCTCTGTTGCTCTCTCGGATGTTGTCCTCACTCTTTTTATGTCCAGACTTGCTCAATCTCGCTCGCTCTCTCTCTCGCTCCTTCCCTCTTTCTCCCGCTCCCTCTTACTCCTCTCTCGCTCTCTCTCTCGCTCCTTCCCTCTTTCTACCGCTCCCTCTTACTCCTCTCTCGCTCTCTCTCGCTCCTTCCCTCTTTCTCCCGCTCCCTCTTACTCCTCTCTCGCTCTCTCTCTCGCTCCTTCCCTCTTTCTCCCGCTCCCTCTTACTCCTCTCTTGCTCTCTCTTATTTACTCCCTCCTGTTTCTCCTTTGCTCACTGCTTCCACCTCTCTCCTTCTCTCCCTCCTTCCTCCTGTCTATCCTTCTCTCCCTCCTGTCTCTCCTTCTCTCCCTCCTTCCTCCTGTCTCTCCTTCTCTCCCTCCTTCCTCCTGTCTCTCCTTCTCTCCCTCCTGTCTCTCCTTCTCTCCTTCTCTCCCTCCTGTCTCTCCTTCTCTCCCTCCTGTCTCTCCATCTCTCCCTCCTTCCTCCCGTCTCTCCTTGTCTCCCTCCTGTCTCTCCTTGTCTCCCTCCTGTCTCTCCTTGTCTCCCTCCTGTCTCTCCTTCTCTCCCTCCTGTCTCTCCTTCTCTCCCTCATGTCTCTCCTTCTCTCCCTCCTGTCTCTCCTTCTCTCCTTCCTGTCTCTCCTTCTCTCCCTCCTGTCTCTCTTTCTCTCCCTCCTGTCTCTCCTTGTCTCCCTCCTGTCTCTCCTTCTCTCCCTCCTGTCTCTCCTTCTCTCCCTCCTGTCTCTCCTTCTGTCTCCTGTCTCTCCCTCCTGTTTCTCCCTCTCTCCCTCCTCTCTCCCTGCTGGTCTTGGCTGGGCTCCAGCAGAGTACCTCAGGCTCTGCTCGCACCACTAATGCCTTCATTATTGGCAGAAGGGGAGCAAATGGGCTCAATCAAGGCTGTCATTAGCCAGAGCTGACTGGCTGGCTTGAATGGAGAAGGATGGAGAGAGAGAGCATCTGTGTATTCCAGTCGAGAGTTTGGTGCCCCCATCTCGGGGAGGGGAGGGGCGGGGCGTGTTTTCTTTCAGCGGCAGACCAAGCTATGGATCCAAGCCGCACGGAAGCGATACTTTTGCACGCACCCAGCATCCTTCTAGCAGGAGAGCTCATCGTCAGGCTGGGCACGCGAAGGTCGCACCAGGTTCTCGCTCGGTATTCCGAGCATCTTCAATAATTCACTGCGAGCGGCCCGCTTAGGCCGCGCGCGGCCCCCCCTCCCACATCCGCTGACATGCCGCCGCCCCTGTCCCGCTTTGATCGATGGCCGCGCCTGCGTCGCAAGCTGCGGACGAAGCGGCACGTCCGTCAAAACGGCGGCGAATAAAGACTTCTCCCTTTTCTTCTCGCCGAGCCTGCTCAGCTCCGTACAGGACGGGCGTGCGCACATGGAAATGACAGCGGGGGGGGGGGGGGGGGGGGGGGGGTGAACTGTAGCCGCACCTTGACGTCAGCGAAAAACAGCCGGCGGGAAACGAACAGGTCGGCTCGAGAACGCAGGCGATTTGGGGGCGGGGAGCGGCTTCGGAGAGCGGAGGCGGGGATGGGTGATGCGTGGAGGGGAGGGGTAGGAGGAGCCTTGCGGGCTGCTCTGACCTGGGCCGTTCGGATATCTGGAGGCAGGAGGGGCCTGGAGACATCTGGGGGGGGATTACATGATGTGGCGTCTCTGATCATGAGAGAACGCTGGATACCCCCAAAAAATAACATCAAAAATACTAATTTCCAAATGAGTTTTATCCAATCCAGTGAGATTTATCCAAAGCGACTCACAGTAAGTACAGGGACATTCCCCCCTGAGGCAAATAGGGTGACCAAGCGGGGTGGCAAAGGAGGAGGAGTGGGGGAGGCCGTGACGAGGAACAGGGAGACGCCTACGAGTGACTCGCGGAAAAGTTAGGCGAAAATATCTCTGGTTTAACTCTCCTCTCCAGCTTCCTCGTCAAACTTTGGTCACTCAAGGTGGATATCCACTTAGGGGAGGGGCCTCACCTGTCGGAGGCTGTCTACATTTATGGGGCATGATTTAGGGCTGCGTTTCAGCTGATGTGTGTGTGTGTGTGTGTGTTTCTCTCTCTGTCTCTCTCTCTCTCTACAGGACCATGACCTGAGTGATGACACGGTGTTGAACCAGATCAACCTAGCAGAGCCGAGTCACCACCAGCTGCCAGACCTGACTGCAGAGGAGCAGGCCGTCATCCTGGGCATCTGGTAAGACCTTCCCACCTGCACGCCCCTGCAGACTTCCACTGGAAACCCTGTTATCCCATACACCTTTTAAACGGTGATCATGTCATAATAATAATAATACCTCATTTAGCAGACGCTTTTATCCATAGCCATCTGACTACATCATGTTGGATCTTTCTCACTTGTTCCCGAGTACCAAGGCACTTCTTGTCATTTTGACATGTAAAGATAAGAGCCCATCCTGCTGATTGTTTGTATGTTTTGGGTTAAGTGTGTAGACACAAAGCAGCTTTCAATATCACTCTCAGTCAAACACGTTGAAAGCTATATGAAGTCTCTGTCCTCCTGTTTGTATTAGAGAGACATGGTCAAAGAGACTTCTACTGTCCATAGAGCTCAGCATGCACTGGTACTCACATTCATTCTTAATTAGATTTCCATTGCAAATCATCCAAAATCCTTATTTCCCGCCATTTTTGCGTCCTTAAGCAGTCGCTAAAACCGTTTCCCAAAAAGTACATTTAGAAATTATATTTTAGGTGAGAAATGGTAAGGTCACCTGAAGGTCACCCGTTGAGCCAACTCGGGTCCCCCAAGGAGAATTCTGGGAAGGCTCTCTGTGAGATTGACGAGCGCTCCGTCGAACCGTCTGTCCCTCTTTCGGCTTCTGTCTGCCTGCCCGCCTGGAAAGATGGTGTGTGTGCGTGTCTGCAGTCTGTCTGGCTCACTGCAGCCTTCTTATAAACTGTTTTTGGAGTCCGTCACTTTTTTGCGCATGTTACAGATTCATTTTTTTTTTAAAGTCTGCTTGTCAGAGTCTTAGGCCAGAGGCCCTTTTTACGGCAATGGTTTTTGCAGCACTTTTGGAATAGGCGCACAGTTTGGAGCGAAGAGAGAGAGAGGGAAAAAAAACTGGGAAATAAATTCAAACCTTGACCAGCAAAATCTTTTTCTTTACCTTTCCTTCAGCTAAAGCCATTTCCCAAAATATAGCATTTTTTTATTGTTCAACCTGCTTTATTAGAAGTCTTAACAGTACATCACTTTCATTATAGGACCTTTCATTGGGACTTTTTCATTATTTTACTTTGTAGGTCGTTTTTTTTTTATTTTGTTCCATTCGGTGTCTGTTTTCCGAAAATTCCATCTGATATGGCCTCTGCGGAGTGATGTCTTCACTT